>QZGG01002084.1:0-45464 GCA_006409495.1 Sedum album | reverse complement strand
TCTTTGAAATTCAATGAACTTCTCAAGCTTTTCAGCCGGCACATAGCAGGGGGGCACTCGTGCATTAGGACTAGCATGTTCATTCCATGTCCATTCTCTGTCATTCTTTTGCATTTGTCAACGTGACATATTTCGCAACATGTGGCAAGCCATATGTTTAACGAGACACTGCATTTTGGGGTTCATAATGATCCTGCTGTTTGAAACTGCGTGATCCTTTATATTACAAGATCGTATCGGGAAGAATTTAGGATTCTCATTTTTTCTTCTTCCTCCTTCTCTCCCTCAACCATCCGTTGCGGTTGTATTTGGTAATTAAATCATCTCAATATTCAATTGAAAGCATTATGATGTTAATTGTGATTAATTTTGATGTATCTCGATGTATTTATGCTTGAATATTGATATGAAGATACATGTTTTTGTTGTTCATGTTCGTATTATTTGTATAATTGATTGCTTTATTTTATCGATATTAATGTTTGTATACGACATTAAATATGCAGTACCACTTAAGTATCGGATATATAACCTCTCGAAGCCACCGTTCACGTAGAGAGTATCATTCATCAAGCTCCAGTCAAAGGCCTTACATGATGGATCCCGATGATATCATCAAGCCCGGACCAATCGACGAGAGCTTACTCTGTCAGCAACAAGTCAATCATAGTGAGAAAAGTGTTGAATAATCTGGTCAAGTTGTATTCTCTAATTTCTGTAAACAATTTCATTCATTTAGTTTTTTGGTAATCCTTTCATTCATTTAATTATATGTAACGTATTTATGATTTACATACGCAGACGCACGGGAACTTAAAGTTGGATTATAGGAGGATGTGGGATTTGGATTGGCAGTTGATTCCATTTGTTGTCAGAGCTGAATTTTTTTCATGGTCACAGATTCAGAACATGAAGTTAGATTGGTTTTTGTTTCCGCTTTGGTTAAGAGATGGCGGCCTTAGACGCACACATTCCATTTTGTAACCGGAGAGATCACAGTGACTTTATATTATGTAGGTTTTATCACTAGTTTGTCGTTGGATGGAGAGGTTGTCACTGGAAGTGAGTTGGGGGCTGAGTGTTGACATGGAGTATGCACACATTTGTTCGGTGAGATCCCTGATTTGGATCCGAAATCGCCTACAATGGCGAAGAGAGCGTGATTTAAAAGCCACATGCAACATATCGCACCAGAGCCACTCATGAGACGCTGGTAAGATACGTCAAGGCATACATTCTGCTGACAGTTGGGTCGACATTGATGCCTAATATGTCGCGCGATAAGGCTTCATTGATATATCTTTCGCTATTAGAAGATCTTGATAGATGTTGACAGTATAGTTTGGGAAATCAAATTAGATCGTGTGGTGTTCGAAGAATTTTTGTTTGGCGAGGACAGATACCCTGAGAGTTATCATGAGTGGTTCCATTTGATTACTAGGAAATATTGCACCAGTAGACATGAGACCTATCAGCACTACAAACCCACGGATCACGAAATACCTCACAGTGAAAGTCAGATTATCAATTTCTCACTTAACATCATATAATTATCTATTTTTTCTCATATTTTTCATTTTACATTTAGGCACGTGCACTAGTAAGGACGGCAAGAGAAGTTTCAGAATTGTATTTCTAGTCGCACATGACTCTCATACTCGAGGCAAACAATGCAAAGACTTTTCATATCCTCATGGATGGGCTGCGTGAGTTAGGTTTCTTAAATGCACTGGGAGTTGATGTTAACTCTACCCCAACCCTAACATACGAGGTAATTTTAGTTTGATGTTTATTAATCATCTGAATTTTACTTGAATTTTTTTCAAAACTATTATTTACAGTCTGACGTGATTTTGGATAGATGCCCACATCTAGAAGTCAATTGCATCTCAATTCGATCGAAAAACCTGATGCTGGAATGCATTCACAAGTAACGCATGAGGATTATCACGGCACTCCAGAAGAACGCCATCAGTATGAGCGATGGATGAGGGAAAGACATCCACCTAGTCCATTGACTTATATTGCACACCATATTAGGCGACATGGTCGTGGTTAGATATTTTATTAGATTTGTAACTGTAAACTCCTAAACATCCAACTTAATTAGAAGTCGCAAATTTTTATCACATTCAATCGACCCGTCGCATCATTCAAAATTTAAATCATAATCCTATCAAATAATAAAAATTTAACACTTGAATTTTATTCTATAGGATCCCGCGGTGTCAAACAGTGGGATCCCTAAATTATTTAAAACGCGGCATTTTGAAGTAGAAGTGTCACACCACAAAGGATCCAAATGCCACGTCATTTTGTTGCTAATTGTGCTTTGAAACAGTTGAATCTTAAAAAGGTGATAGTTTTGAAATTGAAAATCAAACTTGACAAAAACGAAATAACAAAAGTCAAACCTAATATTTTTGATAATATTCCCTTCTGTTATACACTTTCTGAATTAAGACGACTGCCGTCCTCCATATTTCTTTCCTCGGATATCACCTCCCCCATCTTTAGCATAGCTGCATAATATTATTCAAAAAAATGTTTCCTCGAGTACAAGGTGATCATATAAATGTAGATAAAAGATTCTTAAATTATGACAAAACAATTGATAATATGTACAGTCAATGTAATGGCAACCTAGCCCCGGAATGGGTGGCTGGCAATGAGGACAAGAACTGAAGATGTCCAGAATTCGAATTTCTGCTATATGGCGGAAATAACCTCGAATTCCTCTGATCCCTCACTTACTGACACTTTTGTCAGGAGAGATTCACATTAGCTTGTCTATCTTGCTTGTTAATCATTAATGTTAGAAAATGACTGATGACAAAACAGAATATGACTTATCAAATCTTTTTTCATTTTGGTTCTATGGAACTAGAAAAGTACAATATTTCTACCACAGGAAAAAAAAGAATACTAAACAGAAAATGTTACATCTTCTGCGACACTTTACATATAATGAAATACTTACTGGAAGCAATTAGCGGTCTTCTCAAGCTTATGTCATCAGTATGTTAAGATGGTGTTAAGAAGATGGTCATCCCTGGGGATGTTTAGTTGTTGCAGCAATCAACACATGAGAACTATCTGAGTCATTGCTCCTACACCATTCTACTTGTACAACGGGGAAGCAGAAGGTCGAGGATACGCCACACTCTGCTTAGTTTTTGCAGCTCCTTCTTCACTTCGTCTTGGGCTCTTGTGCCATTGACTGATTTGGATTTAGTTGAATCCTCTGCACTTCGTCTTTGAACTCTGGACCCATTGGCTGATTTGGTTTGGCCAGGTGTGGCTTCTTTTGAATCATGAAGTTCTTCCAAAAGTTTTACAACTTGGTCCATAGTTGGTCTGAACTTCGGCTCGATTGACAGGCATCTAAGTGCTAATATTGCTGCCTTGTGGGCAACGTCCAATGCGTACTGTCCTTCCAGTCGACTATCGAGGACACGGAACACCTTTCTTTTGTTGGCCAGATAAGGCTTTGCCCATTCAACTAAACTAATTTCCCCTGAAGGTCTGTTCTTGTCCACTGCTCTACGCCCCGAAAGCATTTCAAGAAGCACAACACCAAAACTATAGACATCACTTTTAGCAGTGAGATGACCTGCAATGGCAAATATAATATATTGGAATTTACAAAAGGGAAAAACATGAAACTAAAAACAAACTTTGTAAACCCGATTATTTCAAAAATGAACTTTGAAATCCTATGTTTTAAAATTGAAAATTACCAGTTGCCATGTATTCCGGAGCAGCATATCCGTAAGTCCCCATGACTCTCGTCGAGACGTGGCTTTTATCACCTGTTGGCCCTTCCTTGGCCAGGCCAAAATCAGAAAGCTTGGCATTGTAGTTCTACAAAGATGAATGTCTGATGTCAGAATCTAAATATGAAATAAATACAAATATTTTTTAGATCCAAGGGGTAACAAACTACCGAATCTAACAGAATATTGGACGTCTTGAAGTCTCGGTATATGACTCTAGCGTCAGGACTGTGAAGAAAGGCAAGTCCCTTTGCTGCCCCTACAGCAACCTTCAAGCGAAGGTTCCATGAAAGAGGCTGGAAGTATGAACCTCCTGGTACATTAAAGAGAAGAAAAGGTCATCAATCCTGCCTTCTCACGTAGAGTCTAGCCATCAGCAAAGGAGTAATACTCACTCCGAAATAGATGGTTTTCCAAGCTTCCTCTGGGCATGAATTCATAAACCAGAAGTCTCTGCTCATCTTCTAGGCAATACCCAAGCAACTTCACAAGATTTGGATGATAAAGTTGTCCTAAGAAATTAACCTCTGCCTGTAAGACAACCAAGCATTCTACGTGATCAATAAAATGATGGTGATCCTAACTTACAAGTAGTCTATGCTAAACCAAAGAGCATACTCACCAGCCATTCCCTGTGACCTTGGTAGCTTTCTTGATTGAGTTTTTTTGCGGCAATAACCATGCCAGTTCCAGGTTTGCTTGCGGCAAGAGTCTGCTCATCCACCCATCCCTTAAATACAGATCCAAACCCACCTTCTCCCAGGACACTATCAGGACGAAAATTCCTTGTTGCAAGCTTAATCTCAGCAAATGTAAAGCTCTTCAAGTTTGAGGCTTGTAATATCTCACCCTCGCTGCGAAATGTTGGGGTGATAGAGAAGGATGAGACCTTGCTGCTACTAACACTCTCTGTTTCACTCACATCTCTGCTCGCATTCTTTGTATCCGACCCTGAAAGTAAAAAAACCTCCCTCAAAAAATAGCAATGAAATCCAAAGCCTAGCTAAAAAAGAAACTTAAGGAAAAAGAAATAAGATAGCTTAGTATGGATAGATGGGTATATAATCTGGAGAGTTTCGGTATATCATGAAACCCAAATCTCAGCACACAAATAGCTAAACTGAAAGAATTAGGCCAACCACATCTCTGGACAGTAGATGTTTATAATCCAAAAGCAAAATTGACTGAATCACAGACAAGAAGCTACAAATACAATAGTCTCATTTACAGTTTCAATACTAGTAATCTTTATGTATGCGAATCAAAACATCTACTATCAATAAGAGTAATTTCAAAAAAGCCTGATAGAAGGACATGTTTTATGATGGAAGTTGTAAGTACAACCAAGGAAATTGGAAGTACTGATGAAGCAAGTAAAGCTAGCAGTTGGATTACCTGAGTAGTACATGCTCTCAGCCTTAGCATTTGAACCGAAGCAGACCCCCATGTTAAACAGTCCTTTCTTCTTGTCGCTTTTTGATTTGTATCAGTGGTTCACTCAGCTGATGACTCTCTTGGATCACCTAGAGATGGAAACAAAACAACAAACCATTAAAACAAGAATCTAATTCTTAATCAGGGAAGGCATAATTGAGATACACTTGTGAGATCAGCAAGATTTATACACTGAAAAAAGAATAAGTCACCTGAGCTTGATGAGGTGGTAGGGGGAGGAAGAGGAGGATGCTAATGAAAGAGAAGGTATCAACTATCAATAGAGAAGGGTAAAAAAGGAGGAGAGCTTGAGTGGTCTGTATTATTGTTTTTGGTCCTTTCAGAAAGGCCACATGAAGACTTTTCCAACAGAAAATAAGAGTAAAAGGTTGAAGGGTTGTTGACCAAAAGGAGGACTCCCCAACAAGTAAGAATGAATGCAAGAATAGATGCATTCAAACATCCATAAGGAATGGAGCAAACAAAGCAGGTGGGAGGAAGAGAAATAAGGTCATTTATGGCGGCCTTGGTAACCCATACCCAACTTGTATTGTTTTTTAGTTGCAACTTGTTCTAATATAATCACAAGTGGGCAATCAACAAAGAAGAGAATGAAATAGGCAAGAAACAAGAATTCAGAGAAAGAGTGACTTCATTTGGCATTGCATATGCATTATTTCATTTGCATTTTTGGATTGTAGGTCCATATAAAAAGATAAGATTCGAATGACGAAAGATATTCATGCACAATAATATTATTGTCCCCTTGCTCCATTCTATTCAAACCCCTAAACAAAGAAAGCTAACATTATTGCTCAAAAGAATGGCGATGAAATATTTTGTATAAACATGCTTTAAAAACCAGGAACATGATGACACAGTAAGCACGAAATTCATGCTTGCCGACAGTTAAACAAAGAAATGGATAGCTCACCAGGACACAGACGGCTACTCTTGAACTATACCGACGTGAATGAATTACCTTGACCGATCCAATAGCTGACATGTTTTGCTTCATTTGGTGTCCTACGCATGGATGCCATATGTCAGTTTCATTCGCTTACTGAGCACACAATACCATCTAACCAGTGCAGTTTATATACCTCTGTTTCACAATAATGTGCCTTTAAGATAATAGTCTAGGATTGGGTCGACCCCTCCAGTATTAGCTGCATTAAAATGTGATGAATTGTGTCAAATTAAAAACAGTTTTCCTACTTACTAACAATAATGTTTATAAACGTCATTAATGCATAAAGACAAGAAAACTAGCTACCTTTGCGGTAGCGTGCATACAATGCAAACTAATACAACAAGGTATCTAAGTTTATGGATAGGGTATTTACTACAGGGAAGGCACACAGTACATGGGTCATGTACTCGAATAACATATTCAAAGAAACAGAGCTGGTATTGCCTAAAAGGTCAAGATTCGGTCCTCAACATAGAATTAAAAAGTCCACAAATCATATGCTAGTTTTCCTATTAATGTTACTTTTATAATTCATTGAACCACCTATAAAGAGGTCTCAAAAGTCTTAAATATCTGACTGTGACAGCAAGCTTCCCCCATGATACTTCCATTATCCATCCTCAAAACACATTTGAAAATCAACCTATGTGGTCTAACACCTCAACTCTTTTACCACTACTTAAGTAGAGATAAAAAGTTCCATAATTTAGTAATTATTAATCGTCAAATAAAACAATTTGGCTTACCGATAGCAAAAGCTTTTTTTGAAAACAGCACATGGAGAATATCAGCATAATTCTTAGTCACCTCTGAGAATGACAACTCTACTTGATACCAAAACAAACGACCTGTGCTGTGTCTGTCAACTGCGTTAGTCACGCCATTAACAATATAAACATTTATAGTAACAGGAAGTAGGAACCAACCTCATTCAGACATTTCATCAAACAGCTATCGTGCAAGAATACAAAATTAAGTACAAATGTCGAAGTTGAGAAGCTAACCGTAGATCTGAAGTACTTAGCTACTTGGTTTGATTCAATAATGGCCGCGTCAACTAGCGGAACAGTTCAAGTGGAGTGGCAAGCGGGCTGAACTAAGTTTTGAAATCGAAAAAAACATGTTTGCATGCAGATTTGATAATGAGATGGGCCGGAAGATAATATGGGCTCGGAATTGTCTGATATAAACAGCTTTCTCGCTAGGGCCGGGTTTGCTTGTTTTGCGAGAAAACTCCAGTTGGCCTGTACAAAATGCAATTTGATGCGAATTAAAACCAAATATTTGTCTACGCGAATTAACAGTAAACAAAATGTCAAAACGATTAGTCACTGGGTTTTCACTACAAATTTCGTCAGCATTTCCGGAGCCAACAAGTCCCTGGAAATGCAACAAAATTGAATAGACGCAGGACAGAAATGATGTTGGAAATTTGTGGAAACTAACAATTGGTGGAAGAGTAATGGAAATGCGTCAGAAATATCCAGCAATGTTCCAACTATAAATACTAACACAGATAACATAATGAAAACTACATGGGAACACCCAATTACATTTAGAAAATTGGTCGGCATAAATGATGATGCACATACGCTGGAAAGTTAGCGGAAACTATGCCATGGAAGAATGTTAAAATTGATAAATTGCAAGCACATACCGGATGAGATGCCAAATGAGTTGAACAAAGTTCGGTCCGCTCTGATACCGGGATAAATTGCAAGCACATACCGGAACAATCCCCAGTTAGACCCAAAAGTCGACTTGCAGGTCATGGTTCATGACCCAATATATACTTTACAATTACCAATCAATTACTCGATGTGGGATAACTTGTCAGCTGACATTCTTTATTATTGAACAAGAATAATTTATATTATTCTAATATTGGGTCATTATATAAACACCAAATCTATATTATCTATCATTTAAGTAAGAAAACGGATTAGGTAAAACGATTATATAAGATACAAAATAAAACATAATCTGAATCATTCAATTCAAATATTTGAACGGCTATGATTTAGTGATGTAATGTAAATATGGAAATAATTTAATTATTATAAATAATAATAAAATATTTAAAAGGGTAAATTAGTCAGTAAAACAAAAAGAGATAACATCGAGATCCTTAAATCAAGGAACAAAAAATTTAATTTTTAAAAAAAGATTCAGATCGACGGCATACAAAATGAGAAGCTTCCATTCCAAATCTAAAAGGAAAAGAACCCTCGTTAATTTCTGACTCGCTGCCACTTTGTTTCAACGAAAGCACAGCTAGTTGAAATTTAATTTATAAAAAATATGCGTCAAATAGTTGAAAAATTGCACGGATCACTAAAAGGTGTGTTACGCTTCATGAACCAAACATTATTATATCACGAACCAAACAATATTATATCATGAACCAAACATTATTATATCATGAACTAAACACTATTATATCATGAACCAAACAATATTATATCATGAACCAAACAATATTATATCATGAACCAAACATTATTATATCATGAACCAAACACTATTCTATTACGAACCAAACATAGTTATATCAGGAACCAAACACTATTATTTCATGAATCAAACTTTATTATATCATGTCAAACACTATTATATTATGAACCAAACAATATAACATCAGGCCCCAAAAAATATTATATCATGAACCAAACACTATTATAGCATGAACCAAACACTATTATATCATGAAGCAAAAAAAGTCGGTGTAGAATTTAAATCTAACTTCAAGTTAATTGTATTACTAAATATCTCAACATAGCTAAAATTTTGGAAAGAAATCCGATAACTCAATTAATGAATAGAAAATCGGTTACCAAATACAGAGGAGGTGATAATTATGATATATTATGATATAATTAAGAATATATTCTGATTTAAATTACATAGATACCCTTTTGTTATTAATTGTTATATATTTTGGAAGATTAAATCTGGCCATTAAATCATGCAAAATGAACGATTTAGATATTGTTTTTTGTCTTAACCAAAATAGTCCGTTTCATTTGATCCATTCTCTTTAAGTGAAGTCAAAATTAAGGTGATAAACTTATATTGTTGACTTAGGATAAAAATACATGAATCATGGGATCGATACATTAATAAGTGTAGATACCCTTTGAATAGCATGTACCCCTTGAGAGGAGTCATGACTTTTCATACATAATTCTTGATTACGTATAAATATGGGTAGGGTCCCCAATCTAACTTATCCGAATCTCAATTATTTATTCTCTGAGTATTTGGCAAACAAAGATCATATGGATAGATTGGAACAACAATCTTCGTCAAATAAGCATCAAGAAGCTAACATGGATTCAGGCATACGCGTTTATACTTTTGTTATTGTTGGCTTATGAATCTGTACTAGAGTAATGATCTTGAAAAGTTTGCGCTGCGTGTAATTTTAGATCTAAAAAGTGGTATCAGTCGCCCCTATTATCAGATCTTTAGGATTGCAATTTGTTTGAATCCATTGATGGTTTTGAGTTTTTTAAACTTGTTTGAGTGATGGTTTCAGTAGCAAGTTGTTCTGTTTGACAAACTTTTCAACACTACTTTAAGACTTAAGATGCATATTGAATGTCTGTTAATGTTTTTTTAGGCACCGTTTAATCGTATTTAGGTCACTGAACTACTAACCATTCAAAGCATGATGCCGCATGTTTTATTGTAATGATTTAATTTCATGTTTAGTAAGTTTGGCCGAGCAATTTTATGCCAAATTGCATGTTTGATATTGCAACAATCTACAAAAATGCGCAATAAACTTTTCGGTGTATCATGCCTACCATGCTAAATTTTGTAAGTATTGTAACCGTGAAGTATGTCACTATGATGATTCTGGGTATTTAAAATAAAAATAAAAATTGTACAATTGAGCATCTGGTTTATAAGATGCACTTGTGCAGCATGCCTATTTATGTACTTTAGGATTAAACACAATTGGATTCGGACAAAACTGAATTATCGTCATTTTTGAACCACCCTTCTAATACGTCAATTTGAACAAAACCATCCCTTCAAAAAAAATTTGACTTAACCACCCACAAATATCAAAACTATTTAATATGATTTTTCAACAGGTCAACAGGTAATTATGACTGTGTCTTCGGTTGACTTAAAATGACAATTTGAGTTTTTTTGTATAAAACCACCCTTCCAATTACATAATTTAATCAAAACAACCCTTCAAATTTTTTTTGACTTAACCACCCACAAATATGAAAACTATTTAATATGACTTTTTCAATAGGTTTATAATAAAAAATTAATAAAAATCATAATTGGTAATTTACGGGCTAATTACCAAATTAATTTCATTGACTTTGGTTCACATATCCACAAAATCAACTTGATTGACTTCGGTTGACTTACCTTATGTACGGCGTAATTATTTTAATTAATTTTGTTTACTCTAAAACCTAATTGGTAATTTACGGATTAATCAATGAAATTAATTGAAAATCCTAAAAATAAAATTTGTCAAACTCCTCACTACCGTATGTATTTCACATAAGCCCTTTACGACCGATCTCGATCCTAGAATTTCATGAAATACAATTAGGTATAAGAAGTTTGACGAATTTAATATTTAGGATTTTCAATTAGTTTTATACTTTTATTAAGTAGTCCGTAAATTATCAACTAAGTGTTAGAGTAAATAAAATTAATTATAATAATTAGTTTGTAGATTTGGTAAGTCAACCGAACTCAATGAAATTATTTGGTAATTAGTAAGTAAATTACCAATTATGATTTTTATTATAAATCAACCGAAGTCAACGATGTAAACCAATTGAAAATGTCATATTAAATAGTTTGTGGATGATTAAGTCAAATATTTTTGGAAGGGGCGGTTTTAATTAAATTATGGTATTGGAAGGGTGGTTTTGGCAAAAAAAACTTTATTTTTTATTTTTTATTATAAGTCAACCGAAGTCAACGGTCATAATTACCTGTTGAAAAAAGTCATATTAAATTTTTTTGATATTTGTAGGTGGTTTAGTCAAAAAAATTTTTGAAGTAGTGGTTCTGTTCAAACCCTAATATTTATGCACAACAGTTTGTGTGTTTTATTGCACGATTATTAAGGAAATATCATTATATTTGGTGAGAGAAATCTCAAAAAAAATTAAGATATTGAGTTTGTGGGAGAGATTTAGTTTCATTCTCCATCATGCTTTAACAAATATATTCAAAATCTCAAACTCAATATTCTCAAGAATAACTTTGATGACATTTTATATCAAATATGAATTAAAGTATTTTTAAGTGATGATATTTGACTCTGTTATTGTATTGTCTTCTCATTCGGATTAGAGATGAAGACATTTCAGTTAATATATATCATATATAGTTCAGTGGCTGGTTCAGTGCGAGGAAGTATTAACCTTTCTCATTATAGAACTTGTGGTATACTTTTTTGTTGAAAATTTATTTTCTTTAATTATGTATGTATGTATTCGGAAGCGCATACATAAATTACATCTTGTGCAAATATTATTTGGGAATTCTTGATTAAATTTAAAGTATGAGAATATTTATATAAGAAATGCTCACTTATGGATATCAAGTAAGTCGAGATCACTTATTATGATACCCCATATCATATGAAGAAAAAATAAGTGAAGATTTTTTTGCCAAGCTGCTACTTCCGATTACGGTGTTATTAACCACTTCAGTTATTATGTGACAAATATGACCAAATTCAGTTCATAATTAAGAATAATTTGTGTGAAAGATCACTAAATTTGGATTCTTAGTTGTGAAGTTGAGTACAGAGTGAAAGGGAATATAGAACATTGGGTGTAAAACTACATAGTGGCCACTTATAAGAAATTAAGGTTTATTGGGACGTTGTCTCATTTTAGGATATTCAGATTCAGTGGGAGTTTGCATTGTGTCGCTCTATATTAAATTGATCATTTGGATGAAGTTCTGTAGAAATAAGGTTTATGCACTCTGGATGCTTCAATTAATCTCGCACTGGAAGCTGTTGGAAATAGACATGTTTTGATCACAATTTCATGTAATTTCCATGCTACACGCCCAGGATAATCTTGTTATTAGTTTTCTTGATATATGTGACCAATGTTGGTTTAGTAACAATTAATGTTACGAAAGGTTGCCTCTGATCCTTGGTTGATATAACTAATGAATAAGATGATTAAGGTTTACCCAATTTGATAGTGATTTTGAGCGCTAATTTTGTTATGCACATTTGTTTAATTTACGTATGTGTCCCAGTGAGAGCCAAAAGGGCCACCACTGGAGCCAACCCGGATACGATTCCTGATTGGGGCAGGACAGGAGTTTTGCGGGTTAGAATAGAGGGAATAATTTAATTGGCTTGAGAATGGGGATTGTCCATTCCTTGACCAATTTTTTTTAAAAACAAAAGACTTAGTGAGAGACAATTATTCTAATATTGGGGTCACTATGTAAACACTCAAATGTACATCACGTATCATTTAAGTAAAGTCAAAATTAAGGTGATCAATTTATATTGTTGACTTAGGGTAAAAATACATGAATCATAAGATCGTACATTAATATGTAGATACCCTTGAGTAGCATGTATCCCTTGAGAGGAGTCATGGCTTTTAACACATAATCCTTGATTACATATAAATATGGGTAGGGTCCCCAATCTAACGTATCTGAATCTCAATTACTCACTCTCAGAGTATTTTGGCAAACAAAGATCATACGGATAGATTGGAAGACCAACCTTCGTCAAATAAGTATCAAGATGCTACCATGGGCTCAGGTATAAACGTCTATACTTTTGTTATTGTTGGCTTATGAATCTGCACTAGAATTAAGATCTTGAAAAGTTTTCGCTGCATATGATTTTAGATCTAACATGGAAACGCACTGAAAAATGTGCATGGAAATATAATGGAAGTGTGATGTAAAATATTAGATGTGTGTGCATGAATTGAGATGGAAGGGTGTCGGTTGTCCATACTATAAAGGAAGATATTTACGGGAATAGTCAACAATTAGGATTGACTTGAGAATGGAAGAAGAGAATGATCACTAAGGACTGAAGGAGTTGTATGATGGATGTTGTTGCCAAGGAAGGAGCACTGAAGTTTAATGCTTCAAGTGAAGGTTTGTTGAATATTGAAGCAACAAACTTCAGGGAGTCGGGCTGGAAGGTTTCTCGGCCTAGTCCAGCGCCAGCTCGAGATGATGTGGAGTCACGCGGTCCATTCACATGAAGACAATGCATCTTGCATGTGAGTGTTCTCAGCCGTTGATCAAGATGTGCATGCATCGCTTGAGGTAGAGAAGCACATATCAGTCAATTCCTCTCCGCTTCTTCGAGCAATTAGGGTTTTGGCTAGGGTTTTCATATTTTGGTCGTTAATGTAAATCTATTCAATGCATGTGATTTGTGTGAGAGAAGTTGTAGAGACTAGAGAGTGTTGTAAGGATTCCGTTAAACCTAGATCTTTTAGGAAGGAAGTTTTGTTATGTTGAGAGCGCAAACATTGTGGTTTTGTGAGGGATTCCGCATGCAGATCGTTGTATCTCAAACACTGGCCGGAATCTCGTCGAAAGATATAGTGGATTAACCGATCCCCTGAGTTTAACGAGGAGTTAAAAACTTACATAACATCGGTATAAACGGTGTGCGCAATTCTTTTATTTTTTACTATTTTTGAATTAGTTTTTGTATAGATTGGTGTTTGCATTAGTAGTAAAAATTTACAGTACGATGAAAATGTTAATAGTTAAGGTAGGAGAGATTCAAGATAGTCTTGAATCACTTCAACCTAAAATAATAAGTTTCTTTAATTCAACTCTTATTTGACCTTTGAATGTTGTTATATTTGATAACACTTATTTTAATTTCTCCACTATACCTACATGTCCTTCAACCCCAGTAATTTTTCCAGACTCTGCCACTAATTGTGAGTGTATATTATCTTTAAATTTAGTGGATTTGGGTTAAACTAACTATACTGAGGTGACATGGAAATGAAGTTAAATAAACAACTACAAAAGGTCACTGTCTGAAAATAATAAGATATGTTATCAGTCAAGTAAGTACTTGAAGAGTCCCAAAGGTCCCGACCGACATCCACGCACCATCAGAGGACAGCACATGCATCATGCATGCATGCATGAACTTCAATACATTTGACACAGACGAGGGGGACCACGGACCAGCAAGCTAGATAGCGCTAACTGAATCGCATCAAATCGATCACTACGTACATAAAACAAAGTGTAAAGGGAGCTTGCGCCTTGCGTAGTGATGATCTAGATACACATAACAATATGAGACTGAGGATGACAGAATGAATTCTGGTTGCTGAATTTCCAAGCATTCATAACTTCTTATGGCCCCACTACGCACTTTGGTTGTTGACATCATGTCAATTATGAGTAAAGACAGAATAGTTTTCATTTTATTTATTTATTCGATCTTCTTTTGGTCTTTAAGAAGTGAAAGTAATACTGTTCAACTGATTGGCAAATTAATTCAGCACTCCCAAAATATATTGAAATTCAACAGGTCAAGCTGCACATCGGATGCTATTTTTCAGGTAAGAAATTAGATCGGACACAGGCTAATTCAGCTGAACCCTAGCTAAACCCTAAATTAATTATACCATCACCAGCTCTGTAGACTTTGAGATTTTCTGTACCTCCTTTCTACAGGTTAAAAGTTGACCCCCTTTGAAATTTAAATAAAGTCATTACCTTTACTAGCACACTCGCTTCTACCAAATTATTTATAAATTCAAAACTTAAAGAAAAGAGATGTAAGAAAAATTCAGTAATTATTTTTTCATATTCACCATTTTAATTCACCTCCTCCAAAAGATGACAATAATGAACTATCAAGATTTAAATGAATCAACTAAAATGTGTGAAGTTTTGAAGCAAAGTTCTATTATTGGATCATCGAATTACATGATTAGTGGCCAAACCGGATTCAGTCTGTGGCTTTTGATTACAAGTATGGGAAGATAAAAATAGAATAATTCGTGGTAGGTTTAATGTTGGTGTGGTCACATTGGCAGCTTGCGCAACATACCAACAAAATCACTAATAATTTTGCTGAGTAATAATATTGCATGGGATCCTTCACCCAAACTTCATATTTAAACGTGCATTTCATTTGTGAGAGTGTGGTCTCTGAGATTCTGGTCTCAAAGGTCGAAAGTTCAAGTCCTCCCCAGTGCAGGTCTATCCAGTCTTTGAACGAGGTAGGAATAAATTTTAAAAAACATGCAACTCATTTCTTTCATCTCACTAATTTATCTTTTAATTTTCAAAGAATAAGAACACAACACAATGGATATAATCCATTACAATGTTGAAAGTTGGCAATTATAAGATCTCCTCTACTATCAGTCTATCTCATCATCACCATCTTCACATTCTGATCTCACTCTTCTCTTTTATTGTTTATTATCTTGTTACTATTAGAGTATCACTTTGTACCTGCTCTTGTTGCACCCATATGTTTGTTTTCTAGCAGCTCTTCTTATCCCCAGCCTTGCATCTCATCATACCACACCAACTACCAGCCATTGCCTATCGTCCATTTGCAAATTTAGGGTCTGAATAATTTTGTTCTTGCAACACCGAGCAGCCTGATCGTACTATGGAAGAAATCAGCACCAACATTGAACTAAATGGCCAGTACGGTTCTCTTACACCACCACCAGCAGCTTTGGAAGCTGAAGTCAATGGTGTACATGATGGGCTAAAGACACCCACCTCGGCATTGAACAAAATTAAACCTATCTTCAAATGCCCACCAGCGCCACGAAAACCAAAGGCAGCTCCATTGCGAAAGAGGAAAGGATCATCTAGGGAGTTGAGGCTGCTTGACTTGTCCACTGATGTCCTCTCACTTTATCCGCCAGCGTTGCTTGCAGATTTTGGTAACAAGCTGAAGAAGGCCAAAATAGACCAGCAGCAGAATAAAGAGAATATCTTCAGCAACATAAACTCATCATCAGCATGCATTCTTGAAGTAGAAGATAAATGAATAATTTGTGAGCTTTGTATTGTTCCCTCTAGTCTTATGTACTTCATCAGCAATGCTAATTGACTTGGTAAATTAGGCCCAGCCTATTCCTGCAACTGTACCAACGTCTCATGAGTATTATAATTATCAATGGCTGCCTTCAACTTGAAAGAAGAGTTTCTTAGTTTTTCATCATTCAAACACTCACCTTGGTCATCAGCATTGATCAAGGGTGGTGTCTCCTAGTACTAGTCCTCCTAGGTTAGTTAGCACAACAGATCCAACGATCAGAAATGAAGATGATGGATATCATAAATGAATGTCTCTTTAGTGATATTTAATCATTGCAGCACACTGCTTTACATTGCTGTGAACTGTTAACACTATCATCTCAAGGTATTATATGCATCTGATCTTTAAGCTCGCTGAGGTTGACTCTGAATTTTGGCTTTTTGAACCTTCTTCCAACTCTTTTTACCTTTTAAGCTCACAACATTGACACTATCCTTTGGATTCGAAATTGTGAAAGAAGCTTTTCTTTATCTTTTTGAAGCTCAATGACAGCAGTGGTTACATGTAAAAGTTGTTTTTATATCTTTGCTAGCTCCTACCGCACCTCGTTCGATCCCTTTTGTAACTCCCAAAGCATCTTTTCCATTGAAGTTATTGAACCCACATTATTAGCAGTTGCTTGATTGTAGGGCGGTCTCTGATGTTGATAAGTGTTTCTATTGCCTGGATACCTATTATGTTGACGGAGCGGTGGCTGATATGGTGGAGGTTGTTGCATTTGTCCATGATGATTAGTCCGTCCTCCCTCATTGTTCCATCCCTGTCTGTATGGTTCATTCCAATGTTGTCTAGGTCCTTTTACATTACCATAGTTATGGTATCCGTCCATAGCGTTTACATCAGATGTTCGATTATTAAGAAGTGTAGGGCACTCATCTATTTTGTGGCTAGTAACCCCACAAAAGACATAGGATTTGATCGTCAACTGCCGCAAAATCTCTTTAAGTTCTCTGATCTCCTTAGCTATCTGAGTTGTGTTGACATTCGCAATTGCACTATGCTCAATAACTTGAGACACATTTGTTGATTGGTTAGGCTCTTCAACTCTACTACTCCTTCCCTAAAACGAGCACTCTCAGCATAATCTGCAATTATCTTTTTTAAACAGCTGGTGATTTGTTGAACATCACCCCTCCGGCCGCAGCATTTAAGAGCATCCTGTCCATCTGTCTCATCTAACAAATAAGTAACATGCATATGCTCTTCTATACCTTTCTGGATACGCAAACAGTGGCTCGTTCAAGTATGATGATCTTACTGGTATAAGTCCAAGTATTTGCATGCATAGGATACGTTTAGAGGATGATGCTAGACCATCTAAAGAACACCAGCGTAGATTGAATCCTACTATGAGTGAGGTGGTTAAGAAAGAAATTATGAAATTGTTAGATGATGGAATTATCTACTCTATTCCCGATTCGAATTAGGTTAGCCCAATTCATGTTGTCCCTAAGAAGGGAGGATTTATTGTGGTGGCCAACGAACTTAATGAGTTAATCCCCTACAAGAACCGTAACTGGTTGGCATATGTGCATTGACTACCTTAAGGCTAGCTCATCATAGTTTCTTCTGTTATCTCGATGGGTATAGTGGAAGAAATGCTTGCTATTGTGTTTGCTTTTGAGAAATTTAGACAGTACCTTGTAGGGTCACACACTATTGTTTATACCGATCATGCTGCCATTAAGTACCTTATAGCCAAGAAGGACTTTAAGCCAAGATTGATTAGATGGGTACTTCTACTTCAAGAGTTTGATATTCTCATCGAGGATAAGAAAGGGGTAGAAAACCTAGTAGCTGATCACCTATCTAGGCTAGATGAAGATCCTCGTGCGAGAATAGATGCAACTCCGGTTAATGATTCTTTTATTGGAGAAAGTTTAATGTCGGTAGAAACTCAATCAGCTCCTTGGTATGCAGATTTCGCGAATTATTTTGTTTGTGATATTCTCCCTTCTGACATTACCTACAACAAGAGGAAGAAATTTCTGCATGATGTGAAAATGTACTATTGGGATGAACCGTATCTTTATAGACTTTGTGCAGATGGTATCTACCAAACTTGTGTAGCTGAAGAGAATATGTTGAGTATTCTGCAACAATGTCATGAATCTCCGTATGGTGGACACGGGAGTGGTGCTAAAACCGCCTCAAAGGTACTTCAAAGTGGTTTTTACTGGCCGACCTTATTTAGAGATGCATATAAATATGTTAAAAGTTGTGATGATTGCCAAAGGAGTAGAAATATATCCAAGAGGAATGAGATGCCTCAACAACCAATTCAGGAAGTAGAAATCTTCGATATGTGGGGAATAGACTTCATGGGTCCTTTTCCCTCGTCATGCGGTAACTCATACTTTCTTGTGGCAGTAGACTACGTCTCCAAATGGGTGGAGGCTGTGGCAACATCCTCTTGTGACGCTAAGGAAGTCACAAAACTGTTCAAACGAGTTATCTTTCCAAGGTTTGGAGTACCTAAAACAGTGATCAGTGATGGAGGATCACACTTCAAGGAAAATTTCTTGGAAGCTCTTCTGAGAAAATATGGTGTCTACCACAAAGTAGCAACTCCTTATCACCCATAGACAAGCGGACGAGTTGAAGTTTCCAATTGAGAGATCAAGAGCATTTTAGAGAAAACGGTAGGAACGTCTAGGAAAGATTGGGCGCTAAAATTGGATGATGCACTTTGGGCATATAGGACAGCATTTAAAACACCTATTGGTATGTCTCCCTACCGACTTATCTATGGTAAAACATGTCATCTCCCTGTTGAAATTCAGAACAAAGCATTTTGGGCAATATCTAAGCTTAACTTCGATCTTCGAGGAGCGGGAGAAAAGAGACTCCTCCAGCTCAATGAGTTAGATGAGATCCGTCTAGAAGCGTGTGACAACTCAATGATGTATAAAGAGAGGACCAAACGTTGGCAAGATAAGAAAATTTTGAGGAAAGACTTCAAAGAAGGAGATCAAGTTTTGCTATTCAACTCTCGACTTAGACTTTTCCAGGAGAGTTAAAGTCTAGATGGTCCGGCCCTTTTAAAGTTCATAAGGTGTTTGAGGATGGACATGTAGAATTGCTAAACTATAGTGGAAATCCATTCAAAGTTAATAGTCAGAGAATAAAACCATATCATAGCTTAGAGCGTGACATTGGTTATTTGAGCTACAACTTGCTTTGACTTGTGCGTTACTTGTCTCCAAGTGGGATTCTTCATAGATTTGGGATGACTAAATATTTTAGAATTCAGCTACGTGTTGCCAAGACGTTAAACTAGGCCTTTATCGAGAAGTAACTCGATGATTTGAAAGACCGTTTGCAATAGGAAATGACAACAAGAATAGGATACAGAGATTTACTGAAAACTGCAGAAGAGCCTCGGTAGGGTCCGGACAGTGCCGACTGACCAGACCCGGCAAATTCAACTTAAAGCTCAGGATGTTTCGGAACAGACCCGAAGGTCCCATCTGACCAGACCCTGCAATTTCCACGGGCTCGGTCTAGTCTGAATTAACCCAAGGCACCCGAGCTGGTCAAGCTCATCAAAGGCACAGATCTGGTCCGAGCGACCCGACGTATCCGATCGGAGGCAAGGCTGCGAGGCATACGAACCCAACCCGAGGGTTGCGACCCACCAGACCCTCCGATTTCCGACAGGGTCGGTTCGGTTGGATCCGATCCGAGGCCTCCGGGCGACACAAAGCCACCTGAAGCTCGAGACCCACGGACCTGGCCCGAGCGACCCACCGTATCCGAGCTGAAGGCGAGGCGCACGGACCCAACCCGAGGGTTGCGACCCACCAGACCCTGCGATTTCGACGGGGTCGGTTCGATCGGATCCGACCCGATTTAAATCAAAAGAAAAAAACGCACACATCTCATAACCGACCCAAACGACCCAAACGACCCAAACCCTAGCGCCGACCTAACCGACCCAACCTCACCACCACTCCAATCGCATCCCGCGCCTTCCTCCGCCGCAACCGATTTTCAAAATCATGCCTCCCAAGCCACGGACCAAGGCCCTAGCAAGGAAGCTTAAGACACCTGAACCCTAAACCCTACACTCATGATCTTGATGTGAATGTTATATGAAATAATTGTTATTCGTTGTGTTACTTCTCTTGTTTTCGATACATATGCTTGCTAGGTGTTCGATAAAATGCCTCGGTAGGATTATCCACTTTACATCTTATCGGAAGATAGGTGTTTAGAATGTTAACAAGATTAGTTGATTCATAATCTTATGACTACGAAAGTAGCATGAGTTCATGATGACTAAATATCAACAACTAAATCCGAATGTTTCATCTAGTTATTACAATGGAAGTTGGTGATTAGTGGAATGTTTGAGTAGGCTAACAAATTGGAAGAGTGAAGCCTAATTGTATGAATGATACTAGTTTAATACTTAATGAATTTCGGTGTTTGATTTGTAGCATAAGTGATATTCTGCATGACAATAGCAATAGGTTCAGATGATTGTTAGGTTGGGTGCATTGGACAAGTAACTTAGACCTAGAATTCTCTTTATATAATTCAGCTCCGTCGAATCGATACAGTTTACAAAATAAAATCAAACCAACATTTGCTTAGGTAGCTAAACAAAAATCAATCCTTGACTACTGCATAAGTTTAGTGTGCTCCGTGGACGACCCGATATACTTATCGGATTATAAATTACTTTGATTGCATCCACAAAATATTGCACGTCAAAATGACGCCATTTCCGGGGACGTTTTGAGGACGCCATTTATGAAGAATTTAAGAAAATGATTGATTTAGAATTTGATGATTCTTCTTCTCAACCAACGGGTGATCATATTATTATTTTTGGATTGACAAGTTCAAGTTGAAATCATTGAGCCTCAAGAAGATCAAGAACTTGATGATTTGGGTGAGATATTTGAAGCTTCATATTTAAAGAAACAATGCATAAAAGTGGATACAAGTACAAAAGAGTACCCTGGAGAATGGACGCCAGAGATATTAGTTGAAAACAGTGATGAAGGCGTTGCCATTAAGCCAAAGGGTTATCTTGAGGACCTTTTATTATATTCTCAACCTCAAGACAAATTTTAAAGCTTCCGACCATTCATCCTAGTATCATCATAAAGAAGCTCCCGCGATCCCTTTGCTTTAAAGGAGGAAACACTAATGAAGGGGTCAGAGTTTCAAAGAAATGTCCATTGTAGACTTGATGGACGAAAGTTCAAATGGGATTTGAAGGTGGATTGATCATCAATCATTCAAGGCCCCGTGAGAAGGGATTCTAGCAAAGGACTTGTCACGTGTGATTCTTTGGGGGCGCTTTGCTGATCTTTCTTTGTAAGTACTCTTCTTTTAATAAAGTTAATTGCATAAGGGATTTCATGATGATATGTGTGCATATCTCTGGTTGGTTGATATAGTATGCTTAGGGACTAAGCATCATCTTAAGTGTGAAGTGGTGTGTCACAATTACTCATCATGTTATTGCTTTGTTTGCATTCATGCATTGCATCATAGTAGTATAGAGTCATGTGTCATAATCAAGTGAGGTTGGTTTATGAGGTGATGTATATTCTTAGGTTTGTTGATCTTAGATGAATTGTTTCTTCTTGGTTTTCGCTTGTTTCCTATTGAGAATTGTATTGGTGTCATCTCCATTGCTTGTCCTGCGTGTGTTTGTTCTAGACTTTATCTCCAAGTGGTTCTATTATTGTAAACTCTTCTATGAAATTAAGCTTTCTTGCTCGGTAAACTCTAAGTGGTTATCGCACTCGTATTTCTTGCTGAACTAAAGCTTTTTGTCATTCATTCATCTTTACCCTTGATTCATGGTCAAGCTCTAAGTGTGAAGTGGAAAAAAGAAAAGTTACGGATACCGGGGATTAGGAAGAAAAGTTCCTCCTCGAAAGTATCTGTAATAGCCGAAGGCTAATTAATTTCTTAGAGCTTGGTTGTGAATCATTGCATCTTTATAATGAATGACATTGAGAAATAAGTTTGCAAGTTGATATGAGTATGCGTGATAAAAAACATGTTATGTTCAAACGAGTACCGAGCATTTGAGTTAAGTTTTGTAGAAGTGTGTCAAATTCCTCTTCTCTTATGTTTTTAATCTGTGAGTTATAAACTTGAGAATGAGTTCAAATAACAAAAGCTTATGTACTAGCCGCTTTGGTAGCATAAGTGTGTTACAGACAAGACAAATTGTGAACCACATAGGAGATGTAAGTGATAGATGCATTCATATTGTTATGACGGCGTTGGATGATTTTACCATGCTTTTCTCGTAGTGAAGCTTGCTCTAACTTTGCAAAATAAATGATTTTCTTGATTGATGATCCGAAGATATATATATATATTTACTCTCATTGGTCGCACAAACCTTAACAAGCTTGATTATTGGCACATATCATGCATACATGTAGGTTAATTGCACACGGGATTTGTGAGTATTCCTTTTTCTGAAAACCCTCACGAGACTATAACTCATCCACTAGGGTAGCCTAGGGGTTTAAAGGCTTGGTGCATGTGCTAAATGTACCCGTGATTCCTACGAAAATGAGTTAGTTTTGCATCTAGGTTAGGATAACCTTGGATCTCATTTTATAATGCTTGCATGAGATTTGTATTAGTATATCATTCACCATTGAACTCTTCATATGTGCTTAATATTTGTTCGAGGACGAACAAATTCTAAGTGTGAAGTATTTTGATCGGTTGATATTTCGATCGATTATTTCCTCCATATCTTATGAATTTTGTTTCGTTTCTTGACTTATTATTTTTATTTGATCCATTTATTTGTGATGAAGATTTTATTTACCAAGATATATGATTTGAGGCATTATGGATGAAAAATGGTTCAAATAAGTGAAGAATTCAACAAAAGAGCAATCTGTACAGCTTGACCTCCGTGGATTACACAGCTTGTGGAAAACGCATATGAAGTCTGAATGAAACGAGTTATATACTATTGGAAAGCTGATTCAATTATCTACAACTCGGTAGTTTATATCAATGTCGGATTCGAAGGTTTAAATGGTCAAATATGCGTTAAAAGTTAAGACTGCAGTCACCTCGGGTCCGACCAGACCCACCCGAGGCATCCGAGGTACCATTTGGCCTCGGCCTCTGTTTGCTCTGGACTGTCCCGAGGCATCCGAGGCATTCATGCCTGCCATAGAGGTCTGGTCGCTCCAGTCTGACCCGAGGCACCCGACCCTCTTTTAACCTACGATATAAAAAATATTTTTTGATGATTTCAAGGGGGAGGCAGATTTTACGAAGAAAGAGGACCTAGATTCAAAGAGAAGAAGACATTCTCCATGCGTGTAAAAGATCCAAAGGTGTATTAGATTTGATTTTCTTCAGCTTTAACATTATGTAATTGTCTTTGGATTTCAATATATCATTGTTGGATTTCTTTACAATGGATTGTGAGTAGTCTCCTGTTTCAAGATCTAATGGACCTTGTTTGATGTATTCGAAACTCTTGTATCAGTTTAGATGAGAGTTGGAATGATTTGTTAGATGATTTGTATTCTTACTCATACTTTAATAGCGATGCATACTAGGTGTTTGATAAAATGCTTGTATGAACATAACTTGCTCTAGGTTTCATATCGGAAGATAAGGATTTAGAGTAATCATTGAGTAAGGCTATCTAATTATTTAGTGACTACGGAAGTAGCATTAGAGATTAGAAGAGTAGGCTTTTGCTTTATCCGAGCTTTCACATTTGAACCATTTTCATCCATAATGCCTCAAATCATATATCTTGGTAAATAAACTCTTCATCACAAATAAATGGATCAAATAAAAATAATAAGTCAAGCAACGAAACATAATTCATAAGATATGAAGCAAATAGTCGATCGAAATGTCAACCGATCATATATCATCTTTCTTGCACCCCTACTAATAAATACCTAAATAGATGGAATTTTTTTTTTTTTTTAAATAGATGGAATTTAGTCTTAGGATAAAATTGTCTTTTATAACCTCGGTAAGCTCGAGGCACGTTAAATAATTCGGAGATTAATATAAATATAAACAGTGGGCTGCATTGCGACAGACTGCCGCTTTAACATATGGCAAATAAAAACGACGTCGGTTGGTCGATATTAATGAAATCGGTGGATGGGCCGCGCACTACGCATCATTTCACTATTCCATACATCCCTTCAACTTTTCATCTTATACAACTCCCTCCGCTCCGTTGACCATCTTGACCGTCGCCCGATCGATCCAACCCTCATCGGCGCCTCAAATCAAATCTCTTATCGATTTCACTCTCGCCTACCTTCCGCTTTTGACCGCCGGTCAACGTTTCCGATCTGGTAATACTCATCTCTTGACCTCGATTCCGATTTCATTATCGATTTTCTGATACTCGATCTCCTCTTGCTTTATGTGGATTTGGTTTTAGTTTAGAGATTGATGGCTGCTAGACCTCGTGCTGACTATGACTACCTCATTAAGCTTCTCTTAATCGGCGATAGCGGTATGATTTCCGTATCATCAAACTTTGCATTGATTTAATCGAAAAAACCGCATTCAAAAATTGTTTGCTGTGAGAAATTGATTCACGGAAATTTCAATGTTTGTTTCTGTAGGTGTAGGGAAGAGTTGTCTTCTGTTACGTTTCTCAGATGGCTCTTTTACAACCAGTTTCATCACCACCATTGGGTTTGTTGAGCTTCATTTCTCAAATGCTTATACATACGATGTTGCCTGCTCTGTTGGATGTTGCTAGTATCTTATTATTGCATGTTGACAGCATTGATTTCAAGATAAGGACTATTGAGCTTGAGGGAAAAAAGATTAAGCTCCAAATATGGGATACGGCTGGTCAGGAGCGGTTTAGAACTATTACCACTGGTGAGATACTATTCTTCATACATGAGAAGATAATTCTGAATAAGATGTGCTTATAATGAAGCTGTGTAAAATATTTATACCGAAAAATGTAGTTACCTGACTGCCAGAAGGCTATGCTAATTTTTGCTTCCCTATCATCTATTTGGTTGATGCGATTGATTCTTATATCATGTTTATCTCTGTGTGGCAGCATACTATCGAGGTGCTATGGGGATTTTGCTCGTATATGATGTTACTGACGAGTCGTCTTTTAACAGTAAGTTTCATGTATCTCCCGCGCAATACTGTGTAGTTTTACTTTGGTATCTGCGTCTCTTGTTCTGATTTTATTTTCTCGTCGTGCATTTAGCATTAATACCCATTTTTGAGTGCACATGAATTGCATTAGCTTGTTCTTGCATTTTTGGAAGCAGAAAGTGGCGGCATTTTAGTTGAATTTTATATCATTATCTTCAGACATCAAGAACTGGATTCGTAATATTGAACAACATGCCTCTGACAATGTAAACAAAATACTGGTGGGTAATAAGGCTGACATGGATGAGAGCAAAAGGGTATGCTCTCCACTTACTATACCACGCTCTTCTACTCTAATTGTATCATTTGAATGACGAAAGAAAATCTCGATTCTCTTGGATCTGTATAATTTTCAGGCTGTTCCAACTTCAAAGGGCCAAGCACTTGCTGATGAGTATGGGATCAAATTTTTTGAAACTGTATGTGGCATCATGTGATTTTCTCTGCCATCAGATTAACCTGTTTGATATACATCTGAGTTAATCTCCATGCATTTGTAGAGTGCAAAAACAAACCTGAATGTCGAAGAAGTTTTCTTCTCCATAGCAAAAGATATAAAGCAAAGACTTACTGACACTGACTCCAAGGCTGAGGTAGATTACCTTCAAAGCAAGATTTTTAAAGCATTCCCAAGCTTTTCTGTTTGTAATCCTTGTTCTTTTTGCAGCCACCAACTATCAAAATTAATCAACCAGATCAGGCTGGTGGAGCACAGCCAGCCCAAAAGTCAGCATGCTGTGGTTCATAAGCAATGAAACTGATACACTGAATATCTGGTTCAACTGTTCTATACTGAAGTGACGCAAGTGAACTAAATTTGACAGTAACTTCATGGCCGGTTTTATTTTCTTCAACATTTATTCCTTTTAGCTTCAGTATGTTGTATTTTCTGATGTATTCTCTGACAAAATATACTGTTAATGATAAGTAAAAGCTATATATGACTCATATTTTCCTTTTCCAAGATCTTACCTACTTGATAGAATGTTGAAGATGATAAGTCACATAGCATTTAAAATGGTGAATACAGACCAACTTATAAACTAAATGAAATAGTATTCAATTAGTTATGATCTTTTTAGTCACAGTGCTTATCCATAGCAAAGCATTTTCTACATACAACAGAACAGAGGAATCTCCTACTCTGTTGGTGTCGTACTGTGTCAGGTTAGTTTGTGTTTTTCCATATTGATATTGATGTATAAAATCAAACCTTGTGCATTATGCACCAGTTATGCATATGGATCAGTTCAATATTTTGGACTGAGCACAGTGTAATACATCACAAAGTTGATGTGAGGCAAAGGCATGTTCACTGTGAGGAAGAACGAGGACGACAAACCAAATATCAGTGATTTGACTAATGTTAGAAAAATTTGAGACTAGCACAGTTTCAGAGATTTGTGGCCCCATCAGCTACTGTATGAAAGTTTCACCACGACAGCACATTAAGGTTAGTGGCCCCATCATCTATATGCTTAGAGATCTGCATATCATACACCTGAGGACCCAGACCATAGGATTCTCCACTGCGATTACCTCACACAGACCAGAATTTGCCAAATGAGGGGTACTATCGTCCAAATTGTTATCATCACTTGGGACGAATCATTCAGACGAGCGATAAAAGATCCATTTACCACCGATCGTACGAGAGAGAACGTGCACAACTAACAACATCTCCACTAATACCAACAATGCCACCACATTAGCCAGCTCGGGATGAGTATCAGCGAGCCTAGGCAGAACTCGGCTTTTGATTCAGTGTTGTCCGCATTCTGCGATATATGTTACTAGCAGGTCAGAGTGGGTTCGCGCACCACCACGATGGCAAGACAGACACTCGATCCGGCCAGAGTATGAGCTTCCATGAGAATCTTCCAGGAGTCAACGAGATTGAAAGATTGCGTCGGGGACATTATATATATATATATAAGAAAGAGATCAAGGAGGACATGTATTTATGCGTAGGACATTATTTCAACCGTTAAAAATCAACGGTTGAGATTGATAATCGTCATTCTCAACCACCCGTGTATTTTGCATATTCAACTACCGATTTAAATTACAAATCAACTTAATTTCAATGGTCAGATTAATCAAATTAACGGTTGAGATCATGTCCTTTCGTCTTACAAAATTTACTTGTCCTATTGAATCCTTACTCTATATATATATATAAATATTGGATGAGATCATGAACGACAATATGTTTATGTAAGACGGTAAGACAATATCCAAATCGTTGATTCTTTAAATCTAATGGTTGTGATTAATTTGAATTTTAATTAAATTTAGGAAGATATATGCAACAAATTGCGGGGCGGCTGAGTTAAACGGTTATTTTTATTAACCATTGGATTGATCCAGATCAATGGTTATAGTCATGTCTCACCGTCTTACATAAATTATAGTGTCTCACTTGAACTTCTTCCTATAAATATGTCTTGTCTTATGTTTTAGTTTATTATAGTGTCTCACTTTTTCACGTTTTGAAGTATAATAGATCAATGAAAAATATACTTGAAATGAAATTTTATTGCAATATCCAACCATAAAATCATTGATTTATTTGACTTGACTTATGTAACAAAAACTAACATGTGTTGACCTGTGAATAGTTTGATCATTTCTTCTTGAAGTAGAATACAGATGAGATGTGGAGTTGATAACAATATTCCACAGAGGCTTGATCTAAGCTGTTGAAAGTGTTGATTAATTAATTTTTATGATTGAGCAAGGTTGTGGAGGTTGACGCTTCGCAAGTATGGAAAATAATAGTAGCTCCGCCACAAAAATGTTAAAGACATAAAATCTAACTGTGGCGAGCCATGAAAACAGAGTGCTATCTCTAGTTCTGAGTAACAAGAAAAAAAGGTAGTGATCCTCATCTTGACTTGCGCAAAAAGGAGCGATGATTAGAAAGAGCGGGGCGCGTTTCACCGCTTCTATCCAAGGGCTTTGAGTGGTACAATCAGCAAAGCAGTATAAATGACAAGATCGCCATAGTTTAAGTTGACCATCAAGTAAAGACAAAATTCGAAAGGACGAAGCTGAAATAAGATGTGACGTTGATTTCAAAGAAACAAGCTGTCTAAATGCTTCATTCAAATCAAACAAAGACTTTGCATTTCATAGAATGCGAAACACAAATGTGTCAAAGGAAGTAACTTAACTCAATCAGAAGATTAGGCAGTCAGAATGGAGGACGGCGATCATAGACCTATTAAGAACTATCTTCCAACCATCCATATAATCCATTCAATTTCAAGAGGTAATACATATCAATTTATTCATTTATTTAACCTTAATAGTTACTCGGATGTTATAGGATAAGATGGTAAAATATGATGCGTGGTAGGACTTGTAAAAAAAAATATTTTCGAGCAGTTGACTTTCTTTATAGCCTTGTTGTTGTTCGGGCCGACAAGTTTAAGAGTTGACTGATTTGATATGACCTAATTATTGTGTGTAAAATTTAATATGCTAGGTTAAAGTTCAAGAGAAAAGAGTTTAGGTGACACGGAATGACTTAATATCAATCGTTGGATTAGATTAATCTGTGGTTGAGATTAAAGTTAGTTTTTATATAACGGGCCGTTGGATTTGCAAAAAACCCTTACGGTTGAGATTAACAGTTATTTTCTTAAATCAAATCTCATCAATTGGATTATTAGTATTCAACGGTTGGAATCATGTCTCACTATCTCACATTTATTTATCTGTTCTCCTAAAACCTTACTCTAATATGCTAAAACCATGTCTTTTAATTAATTTGTATCACCACTTTCACTTGGGAGAATGGATCACGTGAAAAGTAACAGTTAGGTTATAAAATAAAAACAAATCTTGTTCGTTTATTTATTAATTTCAATCCTACGGTTCCTTTTATCCACTGAAAATATTTAATTTTAATATTCAAAGGGTACAATTATCGCTTAACTAATTAAATATATTTTAAATATATCCTCTTTCAAAGTATTTTTTTGATTCTTCAAAAAACTCTTCTCTTCTTTCCAAAAAAGGTGTTAGGATATCAAGAAATCTTCCGAATTTTCAAAACTATTTGAATATTTGAGTATACATTTTTTTATTTTCGATGCCAAGATATCGAGGATATTGAGGAAGTAAGGGATCCATGAATCCATGATTCTGATTTCATATTTGTTTGACTTCTAACATAGTCTGCTGTAGTGTACGTCACTACTTCTAGGTCACTTCTTGTTTAATACAACACAGATAGCTTGTGGAGTTTGTTTCATTTGCGACCTATGAATAGTACTACGAACTCTGAGACCCCCTTTTGTCACCGTTGATGGTCTACAAGTTGCACTTTTTTAACTTTTGTCTTTTAATGCAAAAAATTTATGTACACAAATGCACTTTGAAATGTGCAAATAGCTAGCTAACCTACAATTGCAAATAATTAGTATCTCAAAATGAACAAATGCAAACGGATTGTAAAGGAACTTCAGTCTTCCTTTGAAGATATCTCGGTGTTTGCTTGACGCCTTGGACTAGAGTTTTACTGGGTGCACCTTTAAACCTCACCGACAAATACTAAAGAGTACGTTAGGCCTACTTGCGGTTAAATACAGTAACAAGTCAACTATTCCTTAACACATAATAAGATTGACAGTCGGGGAGCTTTAATCCTTTAGAGAGAGTTATTTGGCAACATGGTTGTTTCAAACAACTTTGATCCTTCTATTCTAACTTTTTGACTTTCTCCTTAAGGTGTTTGTGTTGATGGATATCGGTTCTATTCTATTGCTAAACAAATTAAGATATCGGGTAAAAATTTGAGTTTTCTTATCATATTCATTTCAAACTAGCTCTCTATTAATCTCACCAAACCATTCACTGGTACTGGTAGAGCCAAAAATTATGTCATCTGCATGCACTACCGATTTGTTTGCTTTTTCTCAAAGCAAAGAGGTGCTGTTCGCCTCTTTATGATGAAATTAATGTGATAGTAAAACAAAAAGGATCTTTCATACCATTTTTTGAACATTAAAATCAAATGTTACAACCTCAATGGCCCAAAACCCTTTTTTTGTTGATAAAAGCATACTTGCATTTCATTGACGTTCGGGTGATCATTGATACACATATAACCCAAGTATATGTCTTATACCGCGATTGCTAGCACAACTCTAGTGGTGTCAAATAGACAACCACAATCATCTGCTCTTCAGCAAAAACGTTCTTACTTCGTAGTAAGAAACTCTAAAAGACAGAAAAACACTACCGTCATAGCAGTGGAAATAGTACCTCTTCCAATAGAGAGGAATATACCAAACTATTGGCCCGGTGGCCTTATTCATGGCTCAAAGCTCTTATTCAACCTAAATACGAAACTATACAACACACTACACATATACAAAGATATTGAACAACAGCTCAGAAACAGTCCGTCGCATCTTGGATCCAAGACCCAAAATCTGTCTGAACTAGATCATCGACAAGGTACCGAGTGCATGCACAACCACCACCGTTGATTACTTGCACAACCACCACCGTTGGTTGCATGCACAACCGCCCCGTTGGTTGCATGCACCATCCATCCGTTTCATCCACACTCAGCACCATTCGGATCATCCTCCAATTATCCGTGCACCAAACCACAATGATCCACCACCGATCTACTACCCAACATCTAAGATGCATGCAGCGGCCTCCAATCGGACAACAAACCACGATATATAGAGCTCCGAGCACGGTCCAAAAATGACATGCAGAGCGAAAAACTCCACATACCATCGATCACCGACTCGTAGAAAGCCATCGAGGTTCAGCCAAAGGTGGAGAAGAGAGGAGACAACCCCTCTCCACCTCCAGCAACAACCCACGGAGAGATGAAGTTTTAGAGAGAAGTTAGAGTTTTTTGGAGTGGTTTTTAGAAGGTTTAGCCCAAATCCGTTTTGAATTCCACTTTTTTCTTTTAAGTCTCGAAACATATTCATCTTCCAACTCAACTTTACAAAATCATTTCCGAATTTCTAGCATAAGTTCATCCAAACAAGTGTCAGCCAAATACATATGCCAAGTGAAAGTTTTGCGTAGTTTTTCATCCAACCAAGTGCATGCCGAGCAGCAACAAGTATGCAACAAGCTCAAGAAATCATAACATTATTGATAGGTGGTAGTCCTTTATTAGTTTGCACTCATTCAAATTCATAAGTTTTATTTTATGTGTGAGTTCCTAGCAGCTTCTTATTCGACATATATATATAGGAAATATATCATGTGGATCCATCCAATTTGATGGACTCGTAGATCCCCACTACAAGAAAACATTTCATTATCAACGATATTTTCTGTTGATCTTATATGAAATCCGTTAGTATTGTGTATAAATCCAACAGATTTTTCCGTTGATAGTCCGTTGTTTATATCGCCGCAGATTTTAATAAATCCGTTGAAATTTGTTATATTTCCTACAGACTGGTCTGTTGGTTGCATCGTTTAGAAATTACTCAAAATTTTACAAAACCGACGTATAGTTCATTGATTAAAATTTGTTGATAATAGTTTTAATATAAAATTACATTTAAGCCCTTCTTAATTTAACAACGGATTTGAAAGTTATATTCAATGGATTTTCCGTTGATCATATTTAAGCAAAAATTTATATATTTATTTTGAATACCAACCATTAATCTGTTAATTTAATGTTCGCTGGTTTTAATTTTCATTTAATTGTAAATTACTAATATACCCTTTGCTTATTTATGACAAATATTTGTTGAATTTTAAATTTAAAACGGAATTATTATCTACAAATATTTTGTTGATAATGCCATGATTATCTACAATTAAATGAATGTTGATTTTAACGTGTTGATATTAGCATATTCAAAACCAACATTTATAATTGTGACGAAAATTCGCCACATATAATAACATTAAAAACATCAAATATATTTCTTACCAATATGTTGTTGGAATTAAAGTTAATATCAATGAATTAAAAACCGTTGATTTTTGTTTGTTGAAAATATTGTAATAAAAACCAACGAATGACAATTACTACAAAATCTTGTTGCAAAACAATATAAAATTTACAACAGATGTATTTCCTACCAAAATATTGTTGGTAATATAATTATTATCAACAAAGAGGTGTTCGTTGATATTCATATGTTGATTATGAAGCTTTTTCTTGTAGTGCCCCTCTTGCACCAGTCGATTGTATTTTTTGGACGCACCAGATTGTGCCAGCGCATTAATGATGCACGTGAGTTGCATGTATTTTGCACGTGATGTGCACATGAGAAATGCAACTACGTGGCACAATCTGGTGCATCCAAAAAATGCAATCACCGGGTGCAAGAGCGAATCCACAAGTCCACCAAATTAGATGGATACACAGGATACAACCTCTATAAATATACATGTCAAGAAGTCATACGTGAACTAGTCGTGCGTGCATCCCCTTAGCCTTCAAATCATATTCTGGACTATGGATTCATGTTGAATTTTGGTTCAAACAGGAGCTTAAGTGGTGTGGGGCCCATGCTAGTGTGTATTATGTTCTCATTTGGGCACTTGTCATAAATTCATATAATTATTACTTTCATTGTGCGTCCAAGAGCTTGATATACCTTCCAATTAAGTCTATGGATGTTTTATTGGAGTTTTAGGTTTCATTGGAGTTTCTCTCTCTCTAAACTCTCCCGCTGGTCCCTCCTTTCACCGACCTTCTCCGTTCTACAGATCGGATGTTTTAGGTTTGGTGGTAGCGGTGAGGTGATTTTCGTGTCAGGATTGACTGGGTGGTCAGTAGGGTTAGGGATGCACAAACTCGGACCGAACCGAAAAACCGGACCGGACCGAACCGAAATTTCGGTTTTCGGTCCGGACCGAACCCGATTCGGTTCGGTCCTCGGTCCTAAAATTTTCAATTTTCGGTTTTCGGTCCGGTCCGGTTCGGTCTCAACAAATATTCGGTCCGGACCGAGGACCGAATTGTTTTTTTTTTTTAAATATTAAAATATTCGAGTTTCATTCAAGCTCTCTTATAGCTCAAATAACTCAAAAATTTGACCTATTTGAACTCAAATTAAGCTCAATTACTCGAGCTCTATTTAAGTTCAAAGATTAACACAACATCTCAGCCGAAATAGCCAAGAGATGTGTGAATGTTTGGATGTAATGGGTTGAAGTTTTATACACATTTCTCTACTGATTCCTCTAGCATTCAGCGATGTGGGATTGAGGTCCGCGGACCCTTAATGATTTATTTCCGCGGACCCTTAATGAATTATTTAATCAACCCATTCCCATCGAAATTTCACACTTTCTGAGCTCGAGTTCATTATATCCCACATCGCTCATTGTTCAACAAGAATCATGAGAGACTCTAAATAAAAATCAACCCATTCCCATCGAAATTTCACACTTTCTGAGCTCGAGTTCGAGATCTAATCAAGCTCTAATGGAGCTCGATTTGAAATCATCCCTTTTGGGTTAATTCGGACGTGAGTGTGAATTTTCTCAAAATTTCAACAGGGTTTATTCGGTCTTGGACCGGACCGAATCGAATTTGGACCGGACCGAATCGGTTCGGTCCGGTTCGGTCTTCGGTCCCTTTTCTATAAATAATTCGGTCGGGAGGACCGGACCGGACCGAATATTTCGGTCCGGTTCGGTCCGGTCCGGACCGAATGTGCATCCCTAAGTAGGGTGGTCCGTGGCTTTCTCTCCAGAAGCGACGATGGCTGGTTCTCCGATTTGATCTTCCACCGCCGTCGTCGTTGTTTGTGGGAGCTTCGTTCGGCTGCGAGGTTTTCTTGTCGTTGGCTGATGTTTTGTTTTCTTTTGTTGTTGTTCAGTGCTTGTTTGGCTGGCGTTCATGAACTGGATGCGCAGCTCGTAGCGTTTGTTTCGGGTTCTGTGGTGCTGGAGCTCCGGTTCGTTTTTGTTGATCGGCTGGTGGTGCTGCTCCTCTGTTTTCGCTGGTGGTCATCGTTCTGCGTTTGCTCTTCGGCGTGGTCGTCGCTGCTCAGCTTTGGTTGGTTGGTTGGCTGCTTGAGGGTGCAGCGGCCATCGCTGCTCTTCTCCGTTTTGGGTGAGTTGAGGTGTTGTGTACCTGGCTTGCTCTGCCTTTGCCACTTGTTTCGTTACACGTTGGTTTTCACGTGGGTTTTCACGTTGGTTGTGAGGTTCGCTGGTTGCTGCTGCTGTCTCTGGTGGTGGTGGCGCCGGTGTTGTTCGGTGGTTTCTTGCCGTCGTTGTCCGTGGGTTGTCTCGTGTCTTTCGTCGGCTGTTTCGTGGTTTCATCCCGGTCTGCCACGTGTGACATGGTGCTCCTTGCTGATGTCGTGGTGCTCCTTGCTGATGTCGTGGTGCTCCTTGTGCCGACACGTGCCGAATGAGCAGATTACCAGTGTCGACAGCTTATGTTAGTGCTGGGCTTTCAATTTGGGTTGGGGTCCAATTAATTTTCTTAATAATCATTGCTGGGCTCGAAACAATTTGTTGGGCTGAGCAGGAAGTGGTGGCGCAGTTGGTTTGCGCATAGATCTGCAAAATTGACGACCACTCGTTGAATGCCTCAAACTTAAATTTATAATAATTTCTATAAGCTGGCAAGCAGCAAATTGGATCGAACCCAAAGGAGAGCAATTTAATTATAGAGTATAAAAATTATAAAATTATAAAAAAGAAGTTTTCAAAGAATTGTTTTGATGCTCAACAAAAAAACAAAAATATAAATATAATATATATGTCAACAATCAAAAATCAATAATGTGCTTCTATGTAACAAGGTTTATAATACATTTTCGTCAACCGTGTTAGTTATCTTACAGCTAAGGTACGTTTTATTAGGCAGTGTATGCTGCCCTATTCATTAAGGTGTCTCCAATCATAAAGATCACAGATCAATGAGTGAACCAAATGCAATATCTTTAAGCTTTTATTTTGATTAGCAGCCTAAACAAGTGGTTCCATCTTAATATGAACCATCTTTATATTTGGGTACCGATGGGAAAGAACATTGCCTAATGTAGTGTCATTTTCTTGTTTAGACAGAGATCCAACATATTCAATATCCCGCAACTAATGGTTGTTGTATTAGACACTTAAGAGAGTGCATCATGCACTTAAATTCTTGCATTCAAGAAAATTACATCACTTATCATCCGCTGCTAGCAATTACAATTTAAAGGTAAAAAATGTAAGTAGCTTTATATTGAATCTTGATTATGAATGTAGCCAGTCTTTAGTTGAGGCATCACTTAGATTTTAACAAAAATATACAATTCCATGTATCCTAATTTTTTAGAGTGACTTATGATATAAAATAAATGGGGAGTTGTATATTGTAGTGATGGTGAATCACTTGTATAGAGTTTTACTGGTCGACTGAGTCATAAGTGACTCGGGCGAGTCACTTGTTGGTCTAACTGACTCGGACGCATCAGAAGTTACTCAAATCGTATGGAAATTGATTCGAGCGAGTCACTTTTCTGTCTCTAAAGCTCTCGGAAATCTCCTCAAGTTGCTTTGTATCGCGATATGTCGGATTTTAATATGCAAAAGACATGAAACACATCAAAGACTTACAATTAATTAAGGCATAAACAAAAAATAAAGCGAGGTGATAAACTATTTATTGGTCCATCAAGATTATAATTGATTTTATAATTTGTCGTTTCGATTTGTAAAATATATGGTCGGTTGGAGTTGAATGTTATTTTTAAGTGTGAATTTTAGCCGTTAAATTATTAGTAATGGACGATCGAAATCACGTCTCACAATCCTATAAATATATGTTAATCATTCTTTTATCATTCTCTTTGGATCATGCATATTTATTTCCGACCATATTAAGGATTAAGAAAATTTTGACCCCTTTCAAAATTTGCTGGATTCACCACTAGATATTATTATAATTTTCTACAATCAACCCAAGTTTATATGTGCATGTAATTTTCTACTATGTAATTTTCACTAAATAAATAAAATTACATGCACATACAATCAACCCAAGTTTATAATAATTTTCATATGTGCATGTAATTTTATTTTTATAAATAAAGTTTATAAAAAGTTTCTAATTATTATGTCAAATGTGTAAATATGAAATCGAGTAGGGGTATATTGGAAAGGTGAATTATGGCTTCAAAAGAAACAGTCAATTCACCTCTTCCTACATTATAGGTTAGTATTGATAAATTCTTACGACGGACTTTTATGTAGAATACTATAAAATGTAAATAAATATTGGTGACATTTGCCCATGAGAGAGTCTTAAATGTCATAAATCAGATGGGTAATAAGCTAACTGTCCAACTACCATACCATCGCCACGTAAACTGCTAACTGTCTTGTAAGGAACTTTCAGTGATCCTACACTCCTACTGTTGTCTGTATTGCAATATATTTTGCAAATTATGAGAAATAACACACTTGAAAAAATCTTGTCTCAGCAGCTAAGAATAAAAAGAACCTTATATTCTCGTACGTTACGAGTCTAATGACAATGCATTTGGACAGTTGGACAAACGTACATTGTTGCAATACACATACAGTAGCCGGGCTAATGTTGTTAAAAAAGTAACTTAAAAAATTATCAATATTTTTAACCGGGTCAAGTACGGACGAGTTTGAATTAACAATTTATTTATAGGGTCAGATTTGGGGTTAAAAGACAATCTAAATTTGTTTTTGGATCGGGCATGGATCAAGTCAAACTTGTCCATACTCGACCCATGCACACCCATACTTCATGCAGATGTAAGTGCAATTCAAGGAAATAACAAATGTACATCACCATTCAATTTTTACTAACTAAAAAACTTCATTCATTAACAAATGCAAGTAGTGGTTTACCGGTCTGTCATTCAATTTGGTCTCAAATGTTGGTAGTTCAAGTTCAAACTCTCTAGTGCATTTGCCTTTGAGTTTGGAAATTGTTCATTCCATGATCAATATTAGGAATAAATTTTTAAAATGTATTACCTTACAAGAAGTATTTATGTAAGCTATTTGTTTAGAAGAGCCAATAAAACAGCTTCTGAAGAATGCAACTGGCGGATACATAGAATTAGCAATGAACTGTTTTGACAGAGGGCAAACCACTGGAAACATAAATGCACTTAGTTAATTTGACAGGCAGTTCTTGCAGCTCGGATTTGGATATGATGGGGTGTGTCTTTAGTTATTTTTTGTTTCGCATGTTAGCCTCACATTTCTAAGACATAATAACACTTCTGATTTGTGACTGATACCCCCACATTCAATCATTAAAAAACATTAGCTATAAATTAATCTACTTTATATTGTTTAATTATATATTTTGAGGTCGAATGCTGTTTCCTTGTGGATCCATCTACACATTTTATAAATTCAAGTTAAACTATTTGCACTTTTAAATATACTGTTTACACATGAATGTGCTATTATGCATTTGAATTTTTTGCACAAAACGATAAAAGTTTTGACTAGTGTTGCTTGATCCAATTGTGAATATTAGGGTTGCAAAATTCGTAGTCCCGTGTGAGATCGTAATTGATCCTAACTCTATTTAGGTCAACCCAGCTGTTGATTATTTCTTTCATTTTTTGTGTCAATTTTCAATATTTATATCTTCATTTTTTGGATTAAATGTGTCAAGCTGAGTATATGACCTTCATTATGGAACTATGATGAGTTGTGCTAATCTTCTCATTATAAGTAGCAATGGGTGATTAGAGGTGTCAATTTAATCCAAATCCATTTATAATCCATAATCCATCCATTTAAATTTATCCATTAACCATCCATTTAATTAAACGGATCAAATTATCCATATCCGTTTACCACCCGTTTAATAAACGGATGAAACGGATGATCCATGATCCGTTTATCATCCGTTTACCAAATTACAATTGAACCGATCAATTGAACCAAATTACCAAATTACAATTTGAACCAATCAAAAAAGTCAATTTTTTTTGTTAAAAGTAATTCTCAAATTTATATCATATTTATGCATGTGATTTTTTAAATTTCACATATTTTCAAAAAAAATTCAGATATATAATATCTTAAAAGTATATTATCAAAAAACATATTAATTACTAAAATAATAATTATTTGATAATAACAAATGAATAAATGAGTGATAATGGGTTAAACGGATAAACGGATCATAAATGGATCATAAACGGATAAACGGATCATAAACGGATGGACGATAAACGGATAAACGGATCATAAACGGATAAATGGATCATAAACGGATAAACGGATCATAAACGGATGGACGATAAACGGATAAACGGATCATAAACGGATAAATGGATTATCCATTAATCCGTTATCCGATTATCATCCATCCATTTAATCCATTTAAATTAAACGGATGGAACGGATTTCATCCGTTTATCACTCATCCGTTTATGACCCATCCGTTTATAAACCGTCCATCCGTTTGCCAGGTCTATGGGTGATCATCCAAATCCATCCTCAATAACCTCTCCTCATCTAAAAGACATAAGCTTCTTCCAACAGCTCATCCATTATAGTTTATACATACAAATTTACTATCTGCTGTCCTTGCATTTGTTGCTCTCTGCAACTTCAACTGTAGTTGTTATAAGTTGTTTCTTGTCCTTAAAAAATTGTGCTCACTCATTTATCATTCATGGATTTGCACCACACCTTCCTATGCTTCTTCCCAATTCTGTATTTAGCTCTTTTGATCTACAAATATGTATCCAACAAAAGAGACCAAGATTGTTACATTCTCGACTACGAATGTTACAAACCTACGGACGATCGAATGTTAGGTACTGACTTCTGCGGCGACATTATCAAAAGAAACAAGAATTTAGGACTAAGTGAGTATAAGTTCCTACTCAAGGCCATTGTCAGCTCTGGCATTGGCGAGGAGACTTACGCGCCAATGATGGTCTTTCACGGCCGTGAAGATAAGCCTACCTTCCAAGACGGCCTTGATGAAATGGATGACTTTTTTCAAGACAGCATTGGAAAGTTACTGATGAGATCGGGTCTTAAACCGACTGACATTGATATACTTGTTGTTAATATCTCAATGCTTGCTACTATCCCTTCGCTTTCCGCAAGGATCGTGAATCAGTACAAGATGAGGGAGGATGTCAAGGTGTTTAACCTCACCGGGATGGGCTGCAGTGCTAGTTTGATATCGGTTGATGTGGTGCGTAATGTTTTGAAGACTTATAAGAACAAGTATGCATTGGTTGTCACATCGGAGTCGTTGAGTCCTAATTGGTATACGGGCAACAACAAGTCGATGATCTTGTCTAACTGCTTGTTTCGATCAGGAGGGTGTGTTATGCTTTTGACTAACAAGCAGGCATTGAAGCATAAATCCATGTTCAAGTTGAAGTGCTTGGTGAGAACACACCATGGAGCGAAAGAGGAGGCCTACGAGGCTTGCATTCAGAAGGAAGACGAGGTGGGGAGGTCAGGGTTTTTTCTAAGCAAGAATCTTCCAAAGGCTGCAACTCGTGCTTTCATCGATAATCTACGTGAAATCTGCCCCAAAATATTGCCCGTAAGGGAGCTTATACGGTTTGCAGTAGTCTCATTGATCCGCAAAATGAGAACAAACCTTACGAAACAGGGGTCGGTGAAAGTGGCTGCAGAGCGAAAGGCTACGATCAACTTCAAGTCAGGAGTGGATCATTTCTGCATCCATACTGGTGGGAAGGCAGTGATAGAAGGCATAGGAAAGAACCTAGATTTAACCGAACATGACCTCGAACCAGCTAGAATGACACTACACCGATACGGAAACACATCGGCTAGTAGTCTTTGGTATGTCTTGGCGTACATGGAGGCGAAAAAGCGTCTATGAAAGGTGATAAAGTCCTGATGATCAGCTTTGGAGCTGGATTCAAATGTAATAGTTGCTTGTGGGAAGTGATGAGGGACTTGAAAGACACAAGCAACAACAATGCTTGGAAAGATTGCATCCAAAACTACCCACTTAAGAATCTCCAAAACCCTTTTCTAGAGAAGTATGGATGGATCAACAATGAAGATGAAAGCACATTCAAGCTACCTGAAACTGCAGAGTAAATCAAATACATTTGTTTGTTACTTCCTATTCTCATCACACATTTAGTCCACTGTTCATGTCACACAAAGAAGAGTCCTCAGCTCTTGGATTCATTTCATTAACAAAGGCAATGTGGTAATTGTTACTCATTAAATTCTTCTTCTTGTATAAGAGGTGGGTTTTTCGAGCAAACGCGGATTCGATTCGATTTGTTGTGATGTACTAATTGATGTATATTTCATGTACTGTGATGTTTTTTCATATGAGAATTTCTTTTGTCATAATGAAGTTATGGCTATGAACATGAATTATCAGATGAGATGGTCACAGTTTTAAGTAGCTTTTGCTTTCTATTTTAAAGCATTTTGCAGTACGTGATAGTAACGGTTGTGCTTGTGATACGAAGAAAGAAACACTCTTTCTGGCAGTGAGTTGTAGTGACTTAAATGTTATGGTCATACTCATACCAAACCTGATCAGTAACAGTTAGCCAAAGGCAACCAACCACATTCAATTTCTCCAGTAGAGCTTCTTGATGACCCCAGCTACCACAAGCCACTGACCCTATATGCTTATTGCTGCCTTCCCTTATGATAAACCAGCCTTCTCTAGCTGGTTTTTCTGTCTCTGTGGTTGTCTGTTATGCTCCATCCAATTCGTCCGATTTCTTCCATAGAGGTCTTATGTGCTCTAAAATAAATAAATAATCATTGAGGCGCTTTGCCAAATTTATTTCAAGTATTCTTTTCCAATAATGATATTTTTATAAGTATTGACATGAGGATTATTGTGACTATCTCTTGTTGGTTGATTTTTATGCTTAGGGATTAAGTATTATTTTAAGTGTAAAATGTTGTGTCATAATTGTTCATCTTGTCATTGTTTTGTTTGCACTTATGCATTGCATAATAGTTAGAGTAGAGTCCTGTATCATAGTCAAGTTAGGTTGGTTTATGAGGTAATGTGTATTTTAGGTTTTGTTGATCTTGGATGAATTGTTTCTGTTCGATTTTAGCTTGTTTCCTATTGAGAATTGAATTGGTGTCATCTTCATTGTTTGTCTCTGCTTGTGCTTGTTTCTAGACTTTATCTGTAAGTGGTTCTATTATTGTAAACTCTTCTATGAAATTAAGCTTTCTTACTCGGTAAATTATAAGTGGTTATCGCACTCGTATTCTCTTGTTGAACTAAGTCATTTGTCATTCATTCATCTTTACCCTCAATTCATGTTCAAGCTATAAGTGTAAAGTGAAAAAAGCAAAAAAGTCACAGATACCGGAAATTAGTAAGAAAAGTTCCTCCTCAAAAGTATATGTAATAGCCAAAGGCTAGTTAATTCCTTAGAGCTTGGTTGTGAATCATTGTATCTTTATAATGAATGACATTGAGAAATAAGTTGAGACAATTGAAGAAAGGGTTAATTACGAAAAACCACCCTCATAATAGGCCATATTCCACGCCACCACCCTTATATTGTAATATTACATTCGACTACCCGTATAATTACTAACGTTCCCAAACAACCACCTATCACTGTTCCGTCAAATTTTCCGTTAAATATATTAAAATTTTAATATAATAATAGTATTTTTATTACAATACACCACCTCTATAATAAATATGTGTCTACTTCACCACCTTTATAATCAATTTGGTTTCTATTTAACCACCTCTCTGTTAACTGCCGTTAACTGAGGTGGTTATTTGGAAACGTTAGTAATTATCAAGGTGGTCGAATGTAATATTACAATATAGAGGTGGTGGCGTGGAATATGGCTTATTATGCGGGTGGTCATCTGTAATTAACCCTTAAAGAAAACCACTATTATAATACGTTGTTTTGTTGAAAACCGCCATTGTAACAACTAATTACAAAGTAACTCTATTATAATTGCTCCGTTATCAAAATACCACCATTGTCTTAACTTCGAGAAATTACAAATCACGCACCATACAACGCGTGGGTAAATAATTTAATATTGATAATTATAGAAAACCACTATTATGATATTCAGTTTTACAGAAAACCACAATTTTAACAATTAATTAAAAATGACTATATTATAATAGTTTGTTATCAAAAACCATCATCTGAATATATAAGTAACAACAGAGAATATTGGTGAGGCTACAATTATGACTATATTTGATGAACAATGCAAAAATATCTTGCTAAAAAATTAAGATTCACTAATATATTATTCACAATAGACTGTTTGTAATCTATGATTTATAAATTTGAGGAGTTTAATAACACAAACTTATGCGCTACCCACTTTCATAACATAAGTGAGTTATTGACAAGCTACAAATTTTGAACCATGGAGGAGATGTAAGTGATAGATGTAGACAAAGGGTTGTGACGACTTTGATTGATTTTACCATTCTTTTCTCGCTGTGAAGCTTGCTCTAACTTTGCAGACTCAATGATTTTCTTGATTGACGATATGAGAATATGTATTTACTCTCATAGTAGTCTCTTGTTCAAAGGTCTAGTGGACCTTGTTGAATGTATTCAAAACACTTATATCAGTTTAGATGGGAGATTGAATGTTTTGTTATATGATTGTGTCCTTACTCATATTTTGATATACATGCATACTAGTTGTTTGGTTGAATGCTTGTACAAATATAAGTTTCTCTAAGTTTCATATCGGGAGATAAGGTTTAGAGCGACCATTGAATAAAACTATCTAATTGTTTAGTGACTATGGAAGTAGCATTAGAGGTTGGAAGGGTAGACTTGCTTATTTCAAAACAGAAGTTCGTGATTAATGTGATTGTATCAAACAAGTCAACAAAACAAAAGAGTGAGACTTGAATTATTGAAATCAAAACCTCAAATTTGGCGAAATCTTTTTTTGATTTAAGGTTTAATAGTCATCTCCGAATCATTAGACATTTCATCATATTACACTTATTATTATTGTTCTGATGCATTAGACTAGAAAAATTAGACTTTGAAATATTCTCTATTGGATCGTATCTACTGTAGTTACTTGTATTATCTATCTTCCACGTAAACATCAAAATATTATTTCGAGCAAGCTAGACTAAAGTTGAACCTTACATAGTGTACAAGTTTAAATTTTGTCGTTGGACAACCTGAAATACTTTGGTTTATAATTTGTTTTTGAATTTTATTGGAATCTCTTAGTCATGTACTTTGAGGTACACAAATACACAACGTCAGTGCGCCTCATGTTTTCACAAATCCAACCGCCTCGTATTGTTTCACAAATCCAACCGCCTAATTTAATTAAAACTCAACTTCAATTTCAACCACCGATTTATCAAAATCAGTAAATTAGATTTATCCTCTTATTTTTCATTTACATCATGTCTCATATGATCTCAACCATTTGAGACATGGCATCTTGATGATGCAAAGGAATTGGAAACCGATAAAATACATGCAAGTAAATAATATTTATTGACGAAAATTTTCTTTAAAAATTAACAACTTCACTGTGATATCATTATTGCAAACTGTTTTGGTTATGTGCGAGGTCAGAAGGCGCAAGACTAATTTTATTTTAAATGTTTAAAAGAATTATGGCATCAAACTGACGGAATGAGATCCTCCAAAATAGCCAACTGCGTTTTACAAAAATTTCAAAACTATATAGCTTTAGGTTAAATGAGGTAATTCAAGTATAAACTACATCATTTTATGGCGGATTCAATAATTTTTATTCTAAAATTTTAGTAAAATAACATAATTTTTGTCACTATTTGATAAAACTAAGTTGTTTCAATCCTCTGTAAATGGTTGTATGTTGCACTGGATTTAAATCTCAGAATGACATATTATATTGGGAAGGGATCTGGTATAAAGTCTATTTATTGTATAAAGTACACTAATATTTTCCGTTAAAAAAATAAGATCGACGGACCAGATTTTGAACAAATTCAAACTAAAAACTTACCAAATCTGGAATTACATATATAATAATTAAATCAAAAGGGTAATTTCGGAAAAAACATTTAAGATTTGTTTGACGAATCCCCTAAATCCCTCCTCGGATTAGGTCGAACAATTTATTCTACTTTCATTATCTTTCTCCGTCGAATCTATGTCGCATCTTTCGTCGTCTGCATCGCCGCTTTCGTCATCCTCCTTTGCCAATCTCATCTCCTGTGTTTAATTCTGGAACCATACAGTAGAAAATTATGGACCATGTATATTGAATTAAACAAAAATTCCGTTCGGATTGTTGAATTCCACATGGTCCAAAAAATTACATTATATGGTTCTAGAATCATACATAGTAATAATTAGACATGATCCAAATAATATATGGTCCAAATAATTATATTATATGGTTCTGGAACCATAATGTTTGAATATTTGGACCATGCATATTGTGAATTATATTTGCAATGAAGCATTTCGAACTGAAAATCATGTCCGATCGAATTTTTTTATGACGCATATATCACATTAGGTTGTACCTAGAAAATAATAATCAATATAATAGTCAATTCTGATATGGTCCAAAATTTTGACGTATATGGTTCTAGATGTTAGTACACATTGTAACTGTTTGTATATGTGTACCTGAACCTGAATGTTTTGATAATATGTCGAAAATAAAATTCAAAACACAAAGGAATCACGATTGATTAAGGAATAAAGTAAATGATATAATTTGTTGGAGGATTTGAAGGATATGATATGTAAACATAATATTCAGTATAATTATTTTACGTAACATTACAAATTTGCCCTTTATTGTTATTTTGGTAAGTATTTAGATGCGTATTAGAACCGTTGGATTAAAATCAATCTACGGTTGTGATAGTTTAATATTTTATACCAAAACTAACACTTTATACCTGATCCATTCCCTATTATGTTTACTGGTTATTTCAATTTGAGCAGAATTATACACATTAGAACTAATATATAATACTAAGGATATGTTATTTATATATATAGAGAGAGAGGGTTGGGGTTCACGAGGACATATAGTTTTTATG
>QZGG01002083.1:0-47042 GCA_006409495.1 Sedum album | reverse complement strand
CTGTATGACTTAACACTTCATTATCACTTCTATTAGTGTATTATAGCATAACTCAACGATTAATAATTCACTTGAAAGTTCGACTCAAGTTTGCTTCACTTTGAAGCAAAGTGCTAGTGTACTCTAAAGTTCGTCTTTAAAGCCTTCACGAACATGATAAATGATCGATTGTATGACTAATAACTTCATTATAACTTCTAATAGTGTAATATAGCATAACTCAACAATTAATCATTCACTTGAAAGTTCGAATCAAGTTTGCTTCACTTTGAAGAAAGTGCTAGTGTACTCTAAAGTTCGTGTTTAGAGCTTTTACGAACATGATAAATGAGTCGATTGTATGACTAATCAATTCATTATAACTTATAATCGTGTATTATAGCATAACTCATCAATTAATCATTCACTTGAAAGTTCGAATCAAGTTTGCTTCACTTTGACACAAAGTACTACTGTTTTTTTTTAGGGTTAATTACGGATAACCACCCGTATAATATGCTATATTCCACCAAACCACCCCTATATTGTAATAATACATTCCACCACCCTTATAAGTATAAAATTTCCAATCAACCACCCACGCACTGTACTGTCACCGTTACCGTTAAATATATTAATTTTTTAATATAATAATAGTATTTTTATTACAATAAACCACCTCTATAATAAATATGTTTCCACTTCGCCACCTTTATAATCAATTTTGTTTCCAGTTAACCACCCTCTCCGTTAACTGCCGTTAACTGAGGTGGTTCTTTGGAAAGTTTTTAGTTATAAAGGCGGTCGAATGTAATATTACAATATAAGGGTGGTGGCATGGAATATGGCATATTATGCGGGTGGTCATCTGTAATTAACCCTTTTTTTTACCTACACAAAGTGCTAGTGTACTCTAAAGTTCGTCTTTAAAGCCTTTACAAACATGATATATGAGTCGATTATATAACTAATCACTACATTATCACTTCAAATAGTGTAATATAGCATAACTCAATGATTAAACATTCACTTGAAAGTTCGACTCAAGTTTGCTTCACTTTGAAGCAAAGTGCTAGTGTACTCTAAAGTTCGTCTTTAAAGCCTTTACGAACATGATAAATGAGTCGATTGTATGACTAATCACTTCATTATCACTTCTAATAGTGTAATATAGAGCATAACTCAACGATTAAACATTCACTTGAAAGTTCGAATCAAGTTTGCTTCACTTTGAAGCAAAGTGCTAGTGTACTCTAAAGTTCGTCTTTAAAGCCTTTACGAACATGATAAATGAGTCGATTGTATGACTAATCACTTCATTATCACTTCTAATAGTGTAATAGAGCATAACTCAACGATTAAACATTCACTTGAAAGTTCGAATCAAGTTTGCTTACTTTGAAGCAAAGTGCTAGTGTACTCTAAAGTTCGTCTTTAAAGCCTTTACGAACATGATAAATGAGTCGATTGTATGACTAATCACTTCATTATCACTTCTAATAGTGTAATATAGCATAACTCAACGATTAAACATTCACTTGAAAGTTCGACTCAAGTTTGCTTCACTTTGAAGCAAAGTGCTAGTGTACTCTAAAGTTCATCTTTAAAGCCTTTACGAACATGATAAATGAGTCGATTGTATGACTAATCACATTATCACTTCTAATAGTGTAATATAGCATACATAACGATTAAACATTCACTTGAAAGTTCGATAAAGTTTGCTTCACTTTGAAGCAAAGTGCTAGTGTACTCTAAAGTTCGTCTTTAAAGCCTTCACGAACATGATAAATGAGTCGATTGTATGACTAATCACTTCATTATCACTTCTAATAGTGTAATATAGCATAACTCAACGATTAAACATTCACTTGAAAGTTCGACTCAAGTTTGCTTCACTTTGAAGCAAAGTGCTAGTGTACTCTAAAGTTCGTCTTTAAAGCCTTTACGAACATGATAAATGAGTCGATTGTATGACTAATCACTTCATTATCACTTCTAATAGTGTAATATAGCATAACATAACGATTAAACATTCACTTGAAAGTTCGATACAAGTTTGCTTCACTTTGAAGCAAAGTGCTAGTGTACTCTAAAGTTCGTCTTTAAAGCCTTTACGAACATGATAAATGAGTCGATTGTATGACTAATCACTTCATTATCACTTCTAATAGTGTAATATAGCATAACATAACGATTAAACATTCACTTGAAAGTTCGATACAAGTTTGCTTCACTTTGAAGCAAAGTGCTAGTGTACTCTAAAGTTTGTGTTTAAGCCTTTACGAACATGATAAATGAGTCGATTGTATGACTAATCAATTCATTATCACTTCTAATAGTGTATTATAGCATAACATAACGATTAAACATTCACTTGAAAGTTCGATCAAGTTTGCTTCACTTTGAAGCAAAGTGCTAGTGTACTCTAAAGTTCGTGTTTAAAGCCTTTACGAACATGATAAATGAGTCGATTGTATGACTAATAACTTCATTATCACTTCTAATAGTGTAATATAGCATAACTCAACGATTAAACATTCACTTGAAAGTTCGACTCAAGTTTGCTTCACTTTGAAGCAAAGTGCTAGTGTACTCTAAAGTTCGTCTTTAAAGCCTTTACGAACATGATAAATGATCGATTGTATGACTAATCACTTCATTATCACTTCTAATAGTGTAATATAGCATAACTCAATGATTAAACATTCACTTGAAAGTTCGACTCAAGTTTGCTTCACTTTGAAGCAAAGTGCTAGTGTACTCTAAAGTTCGTCTTTAAAGCCTTCGAACATGATAAATGAGTCGATTGTATGACTAATCACTTCATTATCACTTCTAATAGTGTAATATAGCATAACTCAACGATTAAACATTCACTTGAAAGTTCGACTCAAGTTTGCTTCACTTTGAAGCAAAGTGCTAGTGTACTCTAAAGTTCGTCTTTAAAGCCTTTACGAACATGATAAATGAGTCGATTGTATGACTAATCACTTCATTATCACTTCTAATAGTGTAATATAGCATAACTAACGATTAAACATTCACTTGAAAGTTCGACTCAAGTTTGCTTCACTTTGAAGCAAAGTGCTAGTGTACTCTAAAGTTCGTCTTTAAAGCCTTTACGAACATGATAAATGAGTCGATTGTATGACTAATCACTTCATTATCACTTCTAATAGTGTAATATAGCATAACTCAACGATTAAACATTCACTTGAAAGTTCGACTCAAGTTTGCTTCACTTTGAAGCAAAGTGCTAGTGTACTCTAAAGTTCGTCTTTAAAGTTTTCACGAACATGATAAATGAGTCGATTGTATGACTAATCACTTCATTATCACTTCTAATAGTGTAATATAGCATAACTCAACGATTAAACATTCACTTGAAAGTTCGACTCAAGTTTGCTTCACTTTGAAGCAAAGTGCTAGTGTACTCTAAAGTTCGTCTTTAAAGCCTTACGAACATGATAAATGAGTCGATTGTATGACTAATCACTTCATTATCACTTCTAATAGTGTAATATAGCATAACTCAACGATTAAACATTCACTTGAAAGTTCGACTCAAGTTTGCTTCACTTTGAAGCAAAGTGCTAGTGTACTCTAAAGTTCGTCTTTAAAGCCTTTACGAACATGATAAATGAGTCGATTGTATGACTAATACTATTATCACTTCTAATAGTGTAATATAGCATAACTAACGATTAAACATTCACTTGAAAGTTCGATAAGTTTGCTTCACTTTGAAGCAAAGTGCTAGTGTACTCTAAAGTTCGTCTTTAAAGCCTTCAGAACATGATAAATGAGTCGATTGTATGACTAATCACTTCATTATCACTTCTAATAGTGTAATATAGCATAACTCAACGATTAAACATTCACTTGAAAGTTCGACTCAAGTTTGCTTCACTTTGAAGCAAAGTGCTAGTGTACTCTAAAGTTTCTTTAAAGCCTTTACGAACAATGAGTCGATTGTATGACTAATCACTTCATTATCACTTAATAGTGTAATAGCATAACTAACGATTAAACATTCACTTGAAAGTTCGATCAAGTTTGCTTCACTTTGAAGCAAAGTGCTAGTGTACTCTAAAGTTCGTCTTTAAAGCCTTTACGAACATGATAAATGAGTCGATTGTATGACTAATCACTTCATTATCACTTCTAATAGTGTAATATAGCATAACTAATTAAACATTCACTTGAAAGTTCGACTCAAGTTTGCTTCACTTTGAAGCAAAGTGCTAGTGTACTCTAAAGTTCGTTTTAAGCCTTTACGAACATGATAAATGAGTCGATTGTATGACTAATCACTTCATTATCACTTCTAATAGTGTATATAGCATAACTAATGATTAAACATTCACTTGAAAGTTCGACTCAAGTTTGCTTCACTTTGAAGCAAAGTGCTAGTGTACTCTAAAGTTCGTCTTTAAAGCCTTTACGAACATGATAAATGAGTCGATTGTATGACTAATAACTATTATCACTTCTAATAGTGTAATATAGCATAACTCAACGATTAATCATTCACTTGAAAGTTCGAATCAAGTTTGCTTCACTTTGAAGCAAAGTGCTAGTGTACTCTAAAGTTCGTCTTTAAAGCCTTTACGAACATGATAAATGAGTCGATTGTATGACTAATCACTTCATTATCACTTCTAATAGTGTAATATAGCATAACTCAAAAAGAAAGTTCGACTCAAGTTTGCTTTACTTTGAAGCAAAGTGCTAGTGTACTCTAAAGTTCGTCTTTAAAGCCTTCAAGAACATGATAAATGAGTCGATGTATGACTAATCACTTCATTATCACTTCTAATAGTGTAATATAGCATAACTCAACGATTAAACATTCACTTGAAAGTTCGACAAGTTTGCTTCACTTTGAAGCAAAGTGCTAGTGTACTCTAAAGTTCGTCTTTAAAGCCTTTACGAACATGATAAATGAGTCGATGTATGACTTATCACTTCATTATCACTTCTAATAGTGTAATAGAGCATAACTCAACGATTAAATTCACTTGAAAGTTCGAATCAAGTTTGCTTCACTTTGAAGCAAAGTGCTAGTGTACTCTAAAGTTCGTCTTTAAAGCCTTTACGAACATTAAAATGAGTCGATTGTATGACTAATCACTTCATTATCACTTCTAATAGTGTAATATAGCATAACTCAATGATTAAACATTCACTTGAAAGTTCGACTCAAGTTTGCTTCACTTTGAAGCAAAGTGCTAGTGTACTCTAAAGTTCGTCTTTAAAGCCTTCGAACATGATAAATGAGTCGATGTATGACTAATCACTTCATTATCACTTCTAATAGTGTAATATAGCATAACTCAACGATTAAACATTCACTTGAAAGTTCGACTCAAGTTTGCTTCACTTTGAAGCAAAGTGCTAGTGTACTCTAAAGTTCGTCTTTAAAGCCTTTACGAACATGATAAATGAGTCGATGTATGACTAATCACTTCATTAACTTCTAATAGTGTAATATAGCATAACTCAACGATTAAAATTCACTTGAAAGTTCGAATCAAGTTTGCTTCACTTTGAAGCAAAGTGCTAGTGTACTCTAAAGTTCGTCTTTAAAGCCTTTACGAACATGATAAATGAGTCGATTGTATGACTAATCACTTCATTATCACTTCTAATAGTGTAATAGCATAATAACGATTAAACATTCACTTGAAAGTTCGACTCAAGTTTGCTTCACTTTGAAGCAAAGTGCTAGTGTACTCTAAAGTTCGTCTTTAAAGCCTTTACGAACATGATAAATGAGTCGATTGTATGACTAATCACTTCATTATCACTTCTAATAGTGTAATATAGCATAACTCAACATTAAACATTCACTTGAAAGTTCGAATCAAGTTTGCTTCACTTTGAAGCAAAGTGCTAGTGTACTCTAAAGTTCGTCTTTAAAGCCTTCACGAACATGATAAATGAGTCGATTGTATGACTAATCACTTCATTATCACTTCTAATAGTGTAATATAGCATAACATAACGATTAAACATTCATTGAAAGTTCGACTCAAGTTTGCTTCACTTTGAAGCAAAGTGCTAGTGTACTCTAAAGTTCGTCTTTAAAGCCTTCACGAACATGATAAATGAGTCGATTGCATGACTTAATACTTCATTATCACTTCTAATAGTGTAATATAGCATAACTCAACGATTAAACATTCACTTGAAAGTTCGACTCAAGTTTGCTTCACTTTGAAGCAAAGTGCTAGTGTACTCTAAAGTTCGTCTTTAAAGCCTTTACGAACATGATAAATGAGTCGATTGTATGACTAATCACTAGCATAACTCAACGATTAATCATTCACTTGAAAGTTCGAATCAAGTTTGCTTAACTTTGAAGCAAAGTGCTAGTGTACTCTAAAGTTCGTCTTTAAAGCCTTTACGAACATGATAAATGAGTCGATTGTATGACTAATCACTTCATTATCACTTCTAATAGTGTAATATAGCATAACTCAATGATTAAACATTCACTTGAAAGTTCGACTCAAGTTTGCTTCACTTTGAAGCAAAGTGCTAGTGTACTCTAAAGTTCGTCTTTAAAGCCTTCACGAACATGATAAATGAGTCGATGTATGACTAATCACTTCATCATCACTTCTAATAGTGTAATATAGCATAACTCAACGATTAAACATTCACTTGAAAGTTCGACTCAAGTTTGCTTCACTTTGAAGCAAAGTGCAATGTACTCTAAAGTTCGTCTTTAAAGCCTTTACGAACATGATAAATGAGTCGACTGTATGACTAATCACTTCATTAACAATTCTAATAGTGTAATATAGCATAACTCAATGATTAATTATTCACTTGAAAGTTCGAATCAAGTTTGCTTCACTTTGAAGCAAAGTGCTAGTGTACTCTAAAGTTCGTCTTTAAAGCCTTTACGAACATTATAAATGAGTCGATTGTATGACTAATCACTACATTATCACTTCTAATAGTGTTATATAGCTGATAGAGTGCAGTTGTACGCTATTTTATGTCCTTTACACTGCTTTTATTCTAACATATTATGGTATAAGATTACGCTTTTGGTGTAGTTTTGTATTTCAGGTCTTAAAGAAGAGTTAGAACAAAAACGCAACAAGGAGGCTGAATCTCGAGAAAAAAGATAACAAGGCAACGACAACAGACAAAAGGCCACTGGCGCGCGAGCAACATGGCGCGCGAGTGAAGGTCGCGCAGAAGACAGCAAAACGGTGACGTCAGCAGATAGCGAGATATTCGGAACGATGACGTCATCACGCGCGAGAATATTTCTAAGTTCAGTTTTTGGAGATTTAATATTTCCTAAGCTGATTTTTAGAGATATAGATGATTTCCTACAGATATCCTTGCCTAAATATTCGTGGAAACCCTAGAAGGCAAGGACTATAAATACAAAGCTTTATGGAAATCTCAGAGACGCGTAGAAGAGAGCAGACGGCTCAGAGCAGAACTCCGATCCGGCCGTGCGCGCAAGCTGTCACGCGAGCCTGCGACGCACATACAGATTTGTCTTGTTATTTTAGTTGTTATTTAATTATTTTGAGATGTATTCATCAGTATGTAGCTAACTTACTGATTTCGGTTTGGATTTGATCTATGAATAATATGTTTTTGAGGTCTTGTTCTTAATTTGCATGATTAAGTTTAGTATTATTATTCCGCACTCATTGCATGATAATTAGGTTAGACAATTAAGCGAAGCCTTGCACCGCAGACTTAGTTGTAGAATCTATATCTATAGTTAAACTATCAGAAGTACGTGACTGTGAATGATAGGAGTAACACTAGAATAGGCAGTAACTACCTTGACCGGATTCGTTATTGACTAGACTAGATTGAATAATAATATCATACACCTTGACCGGAATGTATGTGTAGGTTATTAAGCTGTGACAGGACCTTAATCTACGTGGACAATTATCATGTGCTTAGTGACCGAGGATAAAACATAGAGTTCATAGTGAAGAATCTGAACCGGATCATCTCTTGCATATTATTACATCTTCTTCACTTGCTGTCTGTGTGTGCGCCAGTTGTACTTGCGCAGTTTTCTTTCTTTACTTTTTACTCACGCACACCCCAATTCTTAGTTTGTAGTTGAAAAGAGACTTCCACCGTTCCCTGTGGATTCGACCCCAGCTTGCCAATACTATACTAGTAAGGAGAGTCGGGACAAATTTGCAGCACTCAACGACGTGCTCGTCAAATTTTGGCGCCGTTGCCGGGGAACGGCTAGAGAAGTTTTCTTTTCCTTTTTTTTGTTATTTTCTTTTGTTTCTTTAAAAAAAAAAATCCAAAAATATTAGTTACGTTTAATTTAGTTGTTGTTTTTGTTTGCATGGAAGATTTTGGTGAGAATAGTGTCATCGGCAGACGAGCAGGAACTCCAGACGCACCAGCGCGTAACGCTGAAACATTTTTGCACGCCTGAACCCAGCTGAACTCGAGGCAATCAGAAGAGAAGTACGCAGAGACTTAGAGTTCAGAATGGACGTTGAACTACCCAGAAATGATAATCAGTTGAATGATAACATGGATAGACGCGCGCCACCTCCTGGCGGCGCGTGCCTGCTCAACCAGTGGCGCGACGCACCATCAAGGAGATGTCTGCTCCTCAAGCTGTGAATCAACCATGGTGCATAGTACTGCCTCCAGATGGACACTTCGAACTGCGGACTCAGCTTGTTCACTACATACCAAAATTCCATGGTATGGCTAGTGAGAATCCAGTAAAACATGTACGAGAATTCGCAGCCATTTGTGAGAATATGAGGAATGGGAATGAGGACCCAGAATTGTTGAAGCTTAGAGCCTTCCCGTTTTCACTATGTGATTCAGCTCGACAATGGTTGATGGGACTAGCGCCGGGTTCAATAAGGACATGGCCCGAATTACAAGAACGATTTCTAGACAAGTTTTATCCCGCGGCCAAAGTGTCACTGCTGCGTCGAGAGTTAGCTGCGCCGAAACAGTTGCATGGGGAATCATTATCAGAGTATTACGAGCGGTTCAGGGAACTTGAAGCGAACTGCTACAATCATGGACTCCCGCAACATGTGTTGATAGAGAACTTCCTCAACGGACTTACTGAGATGGAGCTCAGGTTGTTGAATGCTTGCGCAGGAGGCAACGTGAGGAATATGTACCGGAGGATGTTTGGAAATAATAGAGGACACGGCTGACAAGTTAGATATCAAGTGTCTAGGAAAACAACCGTACTAGACTCTGCATCAAGTGGATGTCACTGGCGAGATCAAGGAATTAAGGATATGATGCAGAAGCTAATGACGAAACAAAGCGTCGAACAAGAGCGTGTGAATTCTGTCACGCCACAGACCATCTGACTGACGCATGCCCCTCCCTATTCGAAGAACACGCAGATGTTAATGCAGTAGGAGGATGGAACAATGGACAAGCTAGGCAAGGACAGCCTAGGTTTGGATTGGCAGAGAATGGGTTTAGTTGGAAGAACGACCAGAATTTTCAGAGGCCGCGCGCTGACTGGCGCGCGCAACCTAATGCACCAGCTGGCGCGCGACCTTACGCGCCAGCAGCTACCTATAACCCACCACACAGACGCACTGATGGGCAAACGCAGAATACTCAGCAACCTCCCAAGAAATCATTAGAAGAAATAGTGGGACAGTTGGCAGAGACAGTAAGCAGAAACCAAGAGCAGAACGAAAAACGTTTTACCTTAATCGAGAGTCAGCTGTCACAAATTTCCGAGACCGTAACTGAGATCACAAACCACAGGAAGGCAGCTCAAGCCAGATTGCAGAATGGTGTTAACGCGGTGCTATTAAGGTCAGGGAAGGAAATATCGACTGCGCCAGAGACAACTCGCGCAAAGAAAAGCACACACGCGCAGAATACGGACTCAGCACCCGAGGCAAGCGCACCAGTTGCAGAGACGGATGGTCAGTCTAACAACAAACTACCACTTCCTTTCCCTACTCAGAGAACTAAGCCAAAGAAGACCGAGCTAGATCAGGAACTGTATGATCTGTTCAGCAAAGTAGAAATCAACATCCCGCTTATAGATGCACTGAAACAAATCCCGAGGTATGCAAAGTTTCTAAAAGATCTATGCACCAACAAAAGAAGAAAAGGTGGACAGCAAGAGCAAGTGCAGCTGAACGCAAACGCCTCAGCGATAGTGCAACACAAGGTACCACCTAAATGCAAGGATCCAGGTACGTTCACTATCTCATGTACTATAGGTAACTCTGTAGTGGATAACTGCATGATAGACTTAGGGGCATCTATAAATGTTCTACCTCATTCTTTATACACATCCCTACGCATTGGACCACTTAAGCCTGCAGGGTTGACAATCCAACTAGCGGATAGGTCATGCAAGCAACCAGTAGGCATGGTCGAAGATGTGCTTGTGAGGGTAGGAGAATTGGTGTTTCCAGCAGATTTTTATGTGCTAGAGATGGAAGGAAACGTAGCTGCCGACACTGCTCAAGTATTGCTCGGCCGACCCTTCTTGATGACCGCACGAACAAGAATCGACGTATGGAAAGGAACGCTTTCAATGGAAGTTGATAATGAGGTCATACACTTCAATATATTCAAGGGCATGCAGTTTCCATATGATGATTCCACGATTAACGCACTGGATATTATCGATGAGGCGGTGGAAGAAGAACAGGCGCGTCAGGTAACTGGCGCACTACCAGAAGCGCACGAAGCAGAAGAGAACACCGAAGCTGCCGACCTGAGGTATCTTGTTTCTAGTACTGAATCATGTGTTACTGACACGGCTGTCTCTCGTAACATACAGGAATCGAAGATCTCACTGAAGCAACTCCCAGAGCACCTGAAGTATGTGTTTTTGGACGATAAAGGAACCAAGCGTGATTATAAAGAATCAGTTAGAACTTGCGCAGGAAAGCACATCTAATAGAGGTCTTGCGCAACAACAAGGATGCGCTGGATACATTAGCATGACTTGCGCGGGATCAGCCCAGACGTGTGCATGCATCGAATTCTGTTGGAAGATGGAGCCAAACCATGCAGGGATGCCCAACGAAGACTTAACCCGATTATGATGGAGGTAGTACAGAAAGAAATCATCAAGCTGCTAGACGCTGCATTTATCCCATCTCTGATAGTAAGTGGGTAAGCCCGACACATGTTGTCCCAAAAAAGGGTGGAATCACAGTGGAGAAAAACGCAGCAGGAGAACTAGTGCCAAAGAGGATACAGACTGGTTGGCGCATGTGCATAGACTACCGGAAGCTGAACGCAGTGACGCGCAAGGATCACTTTCCCTTGCCTTTTATAGATCAGATGCTTGACCGATTGGCAGGTAAACCACATTACTGTTTCTTGGATGGATTCTCAGGTTACAATCAGATTCCCATAGCTGCGGAAGACCAAGAAAAGACGACGTTCACATGCCCCTTCGGTACGTTTGCCTTCCGGCGCATGTCTTTTGGATTATGCAACGCGCCAGGTACGTTTCAAAGGTTAGTAATGAGTATATTTTCGGACATGTTGGGCTCATGCATTGAAGTGTTTATGGACGACTTTACTGTGCATGGGTACATGTTTGATGAATGTCTGGATAATTTAGATAAAGTCTTGAAACGTTGCGTATCTAAGAACCTGGTCTTGAATTATGAAAAGTGTCACTTTATGGTCACGCGTGGAGTAGTCTAGGTCATATTGTCTCTAGAGAAGGGTTAAAGGTAGACAAAGCAAAAATCGATCTTATTACTCACCTGCCATACCCCACTAATGTTAGAGAGATCAAATCTTTTTTAGGGCATGCTGGATTCTACAGACGCTTTATTCAAGATTTTTCTAAAATATCTACCCCATTGTCTAACCTCCTGCAAAAGGATGTAGTGTTTGATTTTACAGATGCCTATCGCGCAGCGTTTGATTCACTGAACCGCGCGCTGACTAGCGCGCCAGTACTACAGGCGCCAGATTGGAGCATACCATTCGAAGTGATGTGTGACGCAAGCGATTATGCTGTGGGCGCAGTACTGGGCCAGCGCAAGGATAAGAAACCACACGCCATCTACTATGCCTCGCGCACACTGGATCCAGCGCAGCGGAATTACACCACCACAGAGAAAGAGTTACTCGCCATTGTGTTTGCCCTGGAGAAATTTCGTGCATACATATTAGGGGCCAAAGTCATCATATTCACGGATCACGCAGCACTGAGGTACTTATTGTCCAAGAAAGAAACTAAGCCGAGGCTCATGCGTTGGTTATTGCTTTTGCAGGAATTTAACATTGAGATCAAGGAAAAAAGGGCTCGGATAACACAGTAGCAGATCATCTTAGTCGAATAGTCAGGGACGAGGAACAAGGGCATATAACGGAAACTTTCCCCGACGAGCATATAATGACGATACAAGGTAAGGCCCCATGGTACGCTCACATCGTGAATTACCTGGTCACTGGTACGTTTCCCCCTTCTTTCAATAAACCAGCAATTACGATTAAAACATGACACTTGGGAACAGCATAGGAATGCAGATATGGTTCGCAGAATGATCATGCAGAATAGAGCTGCGCGGCTCAGAGACACGCATGAGCTAATACACGCACAGTCTAGCGCATATAAAGGGAGTACTACGCGAAACTTCGCGTTTTCTATTACCCTCCCCTCCGATCATATTGATTATAATTTACCTACTGATGCTAACTCACTTGGATTTTTGCCATGCAGAAAAAATGACATCACGAAAGAAGGCAAATATTCAAGTGAGGGGGAGGTGAACCGCACGCTATGAGTGCACAATTGCGTCGAGCTAACGACGTTAAACTTAGCACTCGTCGGAAGGTACTTGATAAGTGTGCAAATTCGCAAGTATTTGTACACTTCTTATGCTTGATTCTTGCTTGTTTTCGATTACTTTGTGAAGAATTTGATACTCTTTTGTGTTTTATGTAGATTTTATTCAAAGTTTATCAAAGAGAGTAAAAAGCACAAAATAGAGCAAAGTGGATGAAAACTCAAGTCAAGTGCCCAAGAAGAGATTCTACTCTCCGAGCAAACCTCATGTCCAACCGAGTAGATCAAGTCAGCCGAGGATGTTGGACCAAAGTGACAAGAGATCACCTTGGCCGAGCAGAATGTTCAGTGTCAAATCTGCTCGGCCGAGCAAGTAAGCAAGTCCTCCTACGATGCTGCACAAGGAGTTCTGCTCGGTCAAGGACACTTCTGCTCGGCCCAGGAGTTATCAAGAGTTGATACAAATAATTCTCAGTGATTTTTACTCTGGCCGAGTAGAAATCTGCTCGGGTGGACCAAGAGGAGCTAGGCCGAGCAAATGTTAGTCTGCCGAGGACCAAACTGCACCTAATTCAAGCTTGCTCGGACCAGAAGAATTCTACTCGGCCGAGCAGAATTTCCCCAATTATTCTGCTCGGCCTAGGTCACTTTTGCTGGGCAGAGGACCACCGAGTATATAAGCTTTTTGGACATTTCAAACTCGGAGCTTCCGGCCTTTTGGCCTTGACTTCGAACCCTAGAAATCCGATTTTTGAAGATCAAGTGCTACTTTGTTCAATTGAAGGCTTAGGAGTGAAGATCAAGCATCAACCTCTACATTTCTACTCTAGTTTGCAATTTAATTTCATGTTTTCATACACTTCAATTGTTATTTCCTCCTTAGCTAGCATGAGTAGTGAGTAGTGATTGATTAGGGATCCTATGGATCCCTAGGTTGGATGCATGTATTTGGATGATGATTTATTTGTTATGCAATGAATTTTGATATGAATTTTGTGTATTGGCTACATCTATTAAATGTTGCACATTAAGTGTTTGTTAAAATGCTTAAGTGTAATTAATTGAACCTAATCAATGATATAAGCAATGAAAGTTGATATAGAGTTGATTAGTTAGCCATGCATGAATAATCTACCTTGATCTTGACATGAAAGTGTAGGATTGATGTGGATGACTAGTTTACTTAATCTAGGTTATGGTAACTCTTCCAAAATATTGAAAGATTGAGGAAGAGTCCATTACCTAAGGGAGAGCCAAAATATTGAAAGATTGAGGCCTCCATTTAAATGAACCTCTTAGTCCTAACATGCAATGAAAGTTGACCTTAGGATTAATGTTCATAAATAAACTAGTCTAATCATTTTCTATTCATTAATTGTTGCATGATTGATTGTCATCACCTTATATGCTATAGCCTAGGGTCCATAGATCCTTGATCACCTTTAGTTTGCATTTTAATCCTTCAAAATATCATAACCTTTCACAAATTCCCCCCAAACCTTTTATTTTAGGCAAATCTTAAGTAGTATTAACTAGTTAATCAATTCTAACTCATCTCTAGGGATTCGACTCTAGGTCTCCTAGATATAAATTTTGTTTGCCGTGTTAGGACATTAAAACTTCCACTAAAACTACACGTCAAAATGGCGCCGTTGCCGGGGATGAGTTCTTAGGATTGTTAGCTAGTTTGTATTACTTTTGTTTGTCTAATTCACTCTATTTTCTTTTTAGTTTTTGTAATAGCTTGTTGGAGTGTGATATCTTGCTTGTTTTGTGATATTCTTTATCTACCTTGCTTTCTCTTGATTGCTTGATAGGTGAATTGGATGTCAACAAGACTTAAAGCAAGAGGAGCACAAAAGCAAGTTCTTGCATCAACCATCACCTATCTCCCTCAACCGCGTTCATTTGCTTGAGAGCTTACACCATTCCCATACTATAAACATGTGGAATTCACATAGGGAATGTGAAATTTGCCATAACTTTGGCCATGACGAATACTCTTGTCCATATGATCAAAGGAATGATTATAGAGACTATCATGAAGATATGGACTACATGGGATACAATGAAGAAGATCAATATGTTCCTCAATCGGATTTCTATGGATATAGGAACACAAACTCCCATGAAGAGTATGAGGATTACCATCCACACTTTTCACCTTATAACTATTATGAAGAAGTGCCACCACAAGTTCAACAAGCTCAAAGCCAAGAAGAAACCGCTCTTCTTGCTTTAATGGAACAAATGGCGGCAACACAAGCTCAACAACAAAAGATGCTTGAAAAGATGGAGAAAAGATTCAATGACGAATATGAGTACACCTTGGAGCTTGAAAGACAACTAGCACAACAAGCTCATCCATCAACTTTTCAAGAGGAGTTTCCTTCAATTCCGGAAGACAAAGAACAAGTGGAATCACACCAATTTGTTGATTACTTTGTCCAAGGCCTAGTGATCCTCAACAAGAACAACCTTCAAAGGTTGTAAAGGAGCCTCAACAAGTGCTACAAGAAATTCTGCCACTAATAGAAGAGGAGGAAGAGGTTCCTACAAAGAAAAAAGGTCTGTGAGGAAATTGGATGAAGAGAAAAAGCTACCTCTTCCTAAGCTTGAAATGTGCAAAGTTGATATAGCTATGGACTTCGTTATGCCTAGATGGTTCTTTGAAGAGGAAGAAGTATAAGTTATCTTGCCTATACTTAAGGAAATATCCCCTCAAAGAAAAGAAGGAAAACGCGAAGAAATGGAAGAAGGCATGAGAATCCAAGAGCTAGGAGAAGAGCTAAGAGATCAAAACAAATGTCTAAGGTGAAGGATGGCTTTGTTGGAGGCAAATATAATCATGTGAAGAGTCAAAAACAAAAGCCTCCAACAAAAGAGAAGCTAATGGGAAGTCGGCGCGACAAATGCAATTTCCAAAGCGTGGCGACCCATCACTCACTCCTTACAAAGATGTGAGGAGTCCTTGAGTATTTATTTGCACCGCTTAGTGAGGGATCCTAGCAAAGGACTCACTAAGTGTGTTTCTTATGGAAGAGCTTCGGCTACGTCTTAGCCAAGACGTTAAACTAGGCTAGTAAGTGTCGTGCCCTATTCTTAATTTGCTTGAATGATTGATGTTGATGATGATTGATTGAATGATTTGCTTGCTCTATATGTTGCTATAGATCTTGATTGTTTGCTTGATTTGAATATCACTTAGCTTGCATGACTTTTTGTGAAATATGATTTGAGCTAAGTGGGGTGATTCCTTGCCTAGGAGATAGAATTTTTTAGATGTGCCTAGGACTTAAGTTTTTATGAAATTTCACTTAGGGCATAAGTTCCCTATTTCTGAAAACCCTCCTAGGCCGAATAGGTTACCCTTAGCCGAGCAAGCCAAAATGTCAAGCCAAGGAAGAGTAAATTTGTCCTGGCCGAGCAGAATGAATCAGTCGGCCGAGCAGATTCGTGAGCAGTAAAAATTTTCTAAGTCCAAAAATCTGCTCTCCCGAGTAGAAACTAGTGGCCGAGCAGCTTACCAGATTTGATATAAAATCACTCAGAGAGTTTTCCCCTGCTCGAGTAATTTTTAGTCCGGCCGAGCAGAATTTATATTCATATCCAACTTTGGAAAATTTGCTAAGGACAGAAACTACTCTCCCGAGCAAAACGTTGCCCTGCCCGAGCAGATTGGTAAATATGATACAATTTGGTCAGAAAGTTTTCCTCGGGCCTAGGACAGTTCTGCTCGGTCAAGCAAAAGAGGATCAAAGAAGGCAGCTTAAGCTTGCTCGACCGAGCAACCTCCAAGCACAAAAATCTGCTCGGCCGAGCAGAATTATTTACTCTTCCCGAGGAGATGCACACCTTGCTTATGCTTGCTTGCTTGCTTGTTTAACTCTTGCTATTATTTTGTGATGTATTATCTTTTGAGTTAAACTTGCTACTCTTTTGTGTGTGTTCCCTTTGATGTTATTCAAACTTTGTGCTTAATGTCATCTTGGATGTTTTCTAAGTTGAATAGCTTCATATCTCAATATGTGTGCTTGGCTTGAACTTGTTGTATGATTGACTAATAAACTCACCTTTATTTCACTCTCTTGATATCTTTGTGAGTTTTAGTGTTGTGCCACAACCAAGCATGCATGAAAAGAAAAAACAAGAAAAGCACATGGAGCAAGCATGGATGCATACTAGTCTTCCTTCACACGAGAGAAGTTTCTTGATCCTTCTCTTATGCTTTATTTGATTGCTTAGGGACTAAGCAAATTTTTAAGTGTGGGGTGGGTAGTATGCATGCATTCATACTTTTAATGTTTCATTTCATCAATCATTCAATCGTTGACCACTTTTGAGCATTGACACTTGCTTGACACATCACTTTCATCCTAAATTTTTGAAGAAAACTTGAAAATAAGTTTGCTAAGTTTAAGAATACACGTGAATTGACTTGTGATTGTGGTTTGTGAAGTTTCTCTTGATCATAATGATTTAGGATGATTGAAGTTCCTAACTATTGCATCATTCTCATGAATTGACATCTATACTAGCTTGAATCATTTGATATTAACATGCTCTTTCTTTGCATAATGAATAAGGAGGATAAGGTAGCATATACAAAAAAAAGCATGAAGTATCATATTTCTTGCTTGCTCTTAGGTGACTTTAGTTTAATTTCATGGCTTTTGTATTGACTTTGCTTGCTTATATGCTTGATTATTGCTATTAGACATATTGCCAAGTTTTAAGTGTGGGGTTGACACCAAAAGCTTACTCGATAAAAAAAAAAAAGAAAAATAGTTATGCAAGTGCCGGGGGTTAGGAAGGTAAGTTCCCCCTCGAAAGTGCTTGCATGAACTCAAAAAATTATTCAAGTGCCGAGGGTTAGGAAGGTAATTTCCCCCTCGAAAGTACTTGAATAGAAAAAATTATTATTTTGGAAAAAAATAAAAGAGAAGCTAGAATGTAATTCCCACTAATTCTTGACCTTATGCCTTCTATGCATATTGAGAGCACACTTGCAAGTTGAGTTTGTGCACTTTGCTTGATTGATTAGATTAAAGGATGATCTTTTGCATTATATGCATAAGCAAGTAAGAATTCTATGCATGATTCATCATTTTGATTGTCTAAACTCCTCTTCTCTTATGGATTATGGTGTTTAGCCTAAAACTTGAGAATGAGTTTAAGTCATGAGCTATGGACTTGCCCTAGCAAGCATAAGTGATTGACTAGATGATCCATTATGTGTGCTAAACTCCTTTATGATTTATGCATTGAAATGTAGTAAAACGGTGAATTTGGTGATTGCTAGTTAAGATGTCAAGGCTTAGAATGTTTGCACGTGAAGAATGACAAGATTCTTGATCAATTATGTGACATGAGTAAATTGCACACTTCCATATCTTTTTGAGCATTAAAATGACAAACTCTTGCTTAGCAAACACTTGATTGGTATGCATTGTTTAATGGATGATTGTGAACGGGATTTGTGAGTACTCCCTCTTGGAAAACTCTCACGAGACTACAACTCGTCCCCTAGGGCAGCCTAGAGGTTTAAAGGCTTGATGCATATGCTAAATGCATCCGTGATTCCTACGAAAGTGAGTTAGGAGTAGTTTATAGCTTGCATTTCATTTCTTAGGTTTATAACTTCACTTGGTGCTTGATTTTCACTCTCATATGCATTGATTGATCTTTGAAATCTTTATGAGTCTATATTGCATCATTTGCTCTATTCATACTAACTTGTTCGGGACGAACAAGAATTAAGTGTGGGGTGTTTGATAAGTGTGCAAATTCGCAAGTATTTGTACACTTCTTATGCTTGATTCTTGCTTGTTTTCGATTACTTTGTGAAGAATTTGATACTCTTTTGTGTTTTATGTAGATTTTATTCAAAGTTTATCAAAGAGAGTAAAAAGCACAAAATAGAGCAAAGTGGATGAAAACTCAAGTCAAGTGCCCAAGAAGAGATTCTACTCTCCCGAGCAAACCTCATGTCCAACCGAGTAGATCAAGTCAGCCGAGGATGTTGGACCAAAGTGACAAGAGATCACCTTGGCCGAGCAGAATGTTCAGTGTCAAATCTGCTCGGCCGAGCAAGTAAGCAAGTCCTCCTACGATGCTGCACAAGGAGTTCTGCTCGGTCAAGGACACTTCTGCTCGGCCCAGGAGTTATCAAGAGTTGATACAAATAATTCTCAGTGATTTTTACTCTGGCCGAGTAGAAATCTGCTCGGGTGGACCAAGAGGAGCTAGGCCGAGCAAATGTTAGTCTGCCGAGGACCAAACTGCACCTAATTCAAGCTTGCTCGGACCAGAAGAATTCTACTCGGCCGAGCAGAATTTCCCCAATTATTCTGCTCGGCCTAGGTCACTTTTGCTGGGCAGAGGACCACCGAGTATATAAGCTTTTTGGACATTTCAAACTCGGAGCTTCCGGCCTTTTGGCTTGACTTCGAACCCTAGAAATCCGATTTTTGAAGATCAAGTGCTACTTTGTTCAATTGAAGGCTTAGGAGTGAAGATCAAGCATCAACCTCTACATTTCTACTCTAGTTTGCAATTTAATTTCATGTTTTCATACACTTCAATTGTTATTTCCTCCTTAGCTAGATGAGTAGTGAGTAGTGATTGATTAGGGATCCTATGGATCCCTAGGTTGGATGCATGTATTTGGATGATGATTTATTTGTTATGCAATGAATTTTGATATGAATTTTGTGTATTGGCTACATCTATTAAATGTTGCACATTAAGTGTTTGTTAAAATGCTTAAGTGTAATTAATTGAACCTAATCAATGATATAAGCAATGAAAGTTGATATAGAGTTGATTAGTTAGCCATGCATGAATAATCTACCTTGATCTTGACATGAAAGTGTAGGATTGATGTGGATGACTAGTTTACTTAATCTAGGTTATGGTAACTCTTCCAAAATATTGAAAGATTGAGGAAGAGTCCATTACCTAAGGGAGAGCCAAAATATTGAAAGATTGAGGCCTCCATTTAAATGAACCTCTTAGTCCTAACATGCAATGAAAGTTGACCTTAGGATTAATGTTCATAAATAAACTAGTCTAATCATTTTCTATTCATTAAATGTTGCATGATTGATTGTCATCACCTTATATGCTATAGCCTAGGGTCCATAGATCCTTGATCACCTTTAGTTTGCATTTTAATCCTACAAAATATCATAACCTTTCACAAATTCCCCCCAAACCTTTTATTTTAGGCAAATCTTAAGTAGTATTAACTAGTTAATCAATTCTAACTCATCTCTAGGGATTCGACTCTAGGTCTCCTAGATATAAATTTTGTTTGCCGTGTTAGGACATTAAAAACTTCCACTAAAACTACACGTCAGTACTCCGACAACCTCAACTTAGTTTTATTTTCATGTGTTTAGTTTGCTTAGTTTTAGTTTAGGGTTAGTTTTAGTTTGGGTCCAAGTTAGTTTTGGGCCATGCATGCATGTGGTGAAATTTTACTATAAATATGTGAGAGGGTAATTTTATGTCACTTTTCATTTTCACTTATCTCTCTATACACAAAAACCCAAAGCCACAAACCACCACCGCCGACCGCCGCCACAGCCGCCGCGTCGCCGCCGTCACGCAACCCAGAATTTCGAGAATTTTGGTCAGAACGTAGAGCTCAACGCAGGTATTCTGCTGTCAAAATTTCAGTTGATTCGGAATAGTTTAGTGGTTCAATTTGACAGTAGAAGTTCTAGATCCAGATCTGCATATTGCACGCGCGTGACAGGACACGCGCGCCAGTTTAAGTCATTTGGGTGTGTTGTTTTTGCGGATATCATGTCGATTTGCGTAGATCAGTCCGAGAAATTGGTGAGCTCAATATATAAGATGTACAGCAAGTGCGAGTTCCTGCCAACCGTGTTTCTTGATGAGGAATTTCTCCGTGAGATGGGGCTCTATGAAGACATACATGCCCTTCCACCGCAACCGGATGGGGGGGCGTTTATGGAACTGTACTCCGACACGGACGTCGAGGATACATTGAAGTTCCTCGCGTCTTACGAAGGTCTGGCCGATCGAATCAGGTACCGCCACAGGGGCGTGTACTATGAGGCCACGCCATCCCAGTTCGGCGCGGTCATGGCTCGCGCGCATGCCAGGCGCAGAAGTTGATGAACACACAGATCAGGAGGCATGGGCTGACTGGACTGACGGCAGCAAGCCGTACGCTGGAGGACGAAGCCTCGGAACAGAATTATTGGATCCAAAGATGTTCTACCTTCAGAGGCTGATTTCGTTCGATCATCGGGCGCTACAATGGATCACAGCGCCGGGGCTACTAGACATGGAGATCCTCAAGGGTCCTATATTACGGGAAGAAGGTGCGCTACACGCGCCTGCTCACCAGCTACTGGGAAGCGTGAGCATGAAGGGCCCGCTGCTCTGCGGAGGACTGATCACGCACTTCCTGCGTGCATTACATATGGAGCCTTGGCTGGATGAGCACACGGTCATACGGGCTGAGTTTCTGACGCGCCAGAAGATGCGTCTCTACAAAGGAATCAAGGTGCGCGCGGATGGAACGCCTACTGGAGCTACCGGCGTGGACTAAGGGCTGCGCAGAGGTTATGGCGCAAGAACCAGTGGCGAAGAAGGAGCAGGTGCCGTCAGAGCGTGCACAACCAGAGTCCAGCCACAAGGCAGTGGCGCACAGGTATTAGTTGACCAGCGCTGGGTGTTCAACGCTCAGCGCGTTATGGAGTATGTGGCTCCACAGGGTGCCACTTGGACTTGACGCCCCTAGAGGCTGGCACGCAGGGGACCCGATCCGGAAAGAGTACGCGCTACAGGGCGAAGACCCAATCGAAGAACTCTCCCGGTCGTTTTCTACTTTGTTTTAAATATTTTATGATCGGTTAATGAACTTTTCGCGGATGATTTGTATTGCTGTTTTAAAACACATGTTTTTATTCGGTGCTTGAATTTTAATCGGTGTTTTTGTTGACTCGGTGTGGCAATATTACAAACTGTGATTAGTGCGAAATGATTATATGTGCATGCATTACTATTGCTTTCTTTATTACTTATGCATAACGTGAGGACACGTTTTTGTTTAAGTTGTGGGGGGGCAGTATTATATCTATCTTAGGAGTAGGAATTTTATTTTATTTTCAGGATAAATTTTTCACTTTTTTTAGTTTAAAAACAAACCAAACCGGAAGTTGAACACATCTCAAAAGGTATTTTTGCGCGCAAGAAACATTGCATGCGCGACCTGTGTGCGTACTCGCGCACTGAGGTAATTTTGTGCTCATATGACATATTCTGATTTTTGGTAATTTTTTCGAATTGTGTATCTCTGAGTGGTATAAACGAGGGATGTGGAGTTGATAGAAACGTCCTAGAGAAGCAGTCGATCGAATAAAGCTTGAGGATCGGTTGCATGGTTATGAGTATTAGTGGAGGTTGGTACTTCGCGGTCAAGGGAATAAGAGCAAGCTCAGTCACGCAGATGCCGAAGGCGAAACCCTACCAGCGTGACGAGACGGGAAAACAGACCGTCTTCGCTGAAGTTAGTCGCTCAGGAAGGGGCGCGCGGTTGCAAACGCGTGACCTGACTTGCACGCGACTAATCAGAAGCGAGAGCGGGGCGTGGTTCCATAGCTGTTATCCGAAGGCCGTGACTGGAAGCCGTTCTAGGGAAAAATAAGGATCCGGACCAGAAAGCAGAGTATTCAATTCAAAGTGAAAGCTTACAAGGCCGAAACGATGAAAAGAAGAAATTGTGCAACAGAGATTATCAATATGCCCGAGAAACAAACAGTAAAGCGTCAAAGACGTAGAGCTCAGAAAACCCTAAGACGCGAATCAATCAAGTACCAAAGAAAGCGAATACGATTAACCATGCAATCGCGAATCAAGAAGAATTCGGTGACCGGTGCTTAAGCAGGACTATCTCCCAATCATCCAAATTGATTTGCATTCCACAAGAGAGGTAACACAAGGTTAGAATCAGTTACTTTAATCGGTTTAGTGTTGTAGAGTCGCAATTGCGCAGGTTGTGAGAGTGGCGCACATGTGTGGCGCAGTAAGTCCAACATTCACGCGTGCAGTACACAAGAGGTAAGGAAGCCGACTTGTTCAGGGACGAACAAGAGTAAGTGTGGGGGATTTGATAGAGTGCAGTTGTACGCTATTTTATGTCCTTTACACTGCTTTTATTCTAACATATTATGGTATAAGATTACGCTTTTGGTGTAGTTTTGTATTTCAGGTCTTAAAGAAGAGTTAGAACAAAAACCGCAACAAGGAGGCTGAATCTCGAGAAAAAAGATAACAAGGCAACGACAACAGACAAGAGGCCACTGGCGCGCGAGCAACATGGCGCGCGAGTGAAGGTCGCGCAGAAGACAGCAAAACGGTGACGTCAGCAGATAGAGAGATATTCGGAACGATGACGTCATCACGCGCGAGAATATTTCTAAATTCAGTTTTTGGAGATTTAATATTTCCTAAGCTGATTTTTAGAGATACAGATGATTTCCTACAGATATCCTGGCCTAAATATTCGTGGAAACCCTAGAAGGCAAGGACTATAAATACAAGGCTTTATGGAAATCTCGAGAGACGCGTAGAAGAGACCAGACGACTCAGAGCAGAAATCCGATCCGGCCGTGCGCGCAAACTGTCACGCGAGACTGCCGACGCTACACTACAGATTTGTCTTGTTATTTAGTTGTTATTTAATTATATTTGAGATGTATTCATTCAGTATGAGTAGGTAAACTCACTGAACTCGGTTTGGATTTGGATCTATGAATAATATGTTTTGAGGTTTTGTTCTTAATTTGCATGATTAAGTTTAGTATTATTATTCCAAACTCAATTGCATGATAATTAGGTTAGACAATTAAGCGAAGCCTTGCACCGCAGGCTTAGTTGTAGAATCTTTTATCTATAGTTAAACTATCAGAAGTACGTGACTGTGAATGATAGGAGTAACACTAGAATAGGCATTAACTACCTTGACCGGATTCGTTATTGACTAGACTAGATTGAATAATAATATCATACGGACCTTGACCGGAATTTATGTGTAGGTTATTAAGCTGTGAAAGGACCTTAACTTACGTGAACAGCATATCATGTATCATTAGTGACCGAGGATAAACATAGAAATTCATAGTGATAAATCTGAACCGAGATCATCTCTTGCATAGTTAATTACATCTTCTTCACTTACTGTCTGTTTGTGCGCCAGTGGTACTTGCACTCCAGTTTCTGTCTTTTCTTCGTACTTTTTGCTCACAACCCCAATTCTTAGTTTGTAGACCGAAAAGAGACTTCCACCGTTCCCTGTGGATTCGACCCCAGCTTGCCAATACTATACTAGTGAGGAGAGTCGGGACAAATTTGCAGCACTCAACGACGTGCTCGTCAATAGCATTACATAACGATTAAACATTCACTTGAAACTTCGACTCAAGTTTGCTTCAGTTTGAAGCAAAGTGCTAGTGTACTCTAAAGTTCGCATTTAAAGCTTTTACGAATATGATTAATGAGTCGATTGTATGACTAATCACTTCATTATCACTTCTAATATTGTAATACAGCATAACTCAACAATTAAACATTCACTTGAAAGTTCGACTCAAGTTTGCTTCACTTTGAAGCAAAGTCCTAGTGTACTCTAAAGTTCGTCTTTAAAGCCTTCACGAACATGATAAATGAGTCGATTGTATGACTAATCACTTCATTATCACTTATAATAGTGTATTATAGCATAACATAAGGATTAAACATTCATTTGACAGTTCGATACAAGTTTGCTTCACTTTGAAGCAAAGTGCTAGTGTACTCTAAAGTTCGTCTTTAAAGCCTTCACGAACATGATAAATGAGTCGATTGCATGACTAATAACTTCATTATCACTTCTAATAGTGTAATATAGCATAACTCAATGATTAAACATTCACTTGAAACTTCGACTCAAGTTTGCTTTACTTTGAAGCAAAGTGCTAGTGTACTCTAAAGTTCATCTTTAAAGCCTTTACGAACATGATAAATGAGTCGAATGTATGACTAATCACTAGCATAACTCAACGATTAATCATTCATTTAAAAGTTCGAATCAAGTTTGCTTAACTTTGAAGCAAAGTGCTAGTGTACTCTAAAGTTCGTCTTTAAAGCCTTTACGACATGATAAATGAGTCGATTGTATGACTAATCACTTCATTATCACTTCTAATAGTGTAATATAGCATAACTCAATGATTAAACATTCACTTGAAAGTTCGACTCAAGTTTGCTTCACTTTGAAGCAAAGTGCAAGTGTACTCTAAAGTTCGTCTTTAAAGCCTTTACGAACATGATAAATGAGTCGATTGTATGACTAATCACTTCATTATCATTCTAATAGTGTATAGCATAACTCAACGATTACATTCACTTGAAAGTTCGATCAAGTTTGCTTCACTTTGAAGCAAAGTGCTAGTGTACTCTAAAGTTCGTCTTTAAAGCCTTTACGAACATTAAATGAGTCGATTCTATGACTATCACTACATTATCACTTCTAATAGTGTATATAGCATACATAACGATTAAACATTCACTTGAAAGTTCGACTCAAGTTTGCTTCACTTTGAAGCAAAGTGCTAGTGTACTCTAAAGTTCGTCTTTAAAGCCTTTATGAATATGATTAATGAGTTGATTGTATGACTAATCACTACATTATCACTTCTAATAGTAATATAGCATAACTCAATGATTAAACATTCACTTGAAACTTCGACTCAAGTTTGCTTTACTTTGAAGCAAAGTGCTAGTGTACTCCAAAGTTCGTCTTTAAAGCCTTCGCGAACTTGATAAATGATCGATTGTATGACTAATACATTCATTATCACTTCTAATAGTGTAATAACATAACTCAACAATTAAATATTGACTTGAAAGTTCGACTCAAGTTTGCTTAACTTTGAAGCAAAGTGCTAGTGTACTCTAAAGTTCGTCTTTAAAGCCTTTACGAACATGATAAATGAGTCGATTGTATGACTAATCACTACATTATCACTTCTAATAGTGTAATATAGCATTACATAACGATTAAACATTCACTTGAAAGTTCGACTCAAGTTTGCTTCACTTTGAAGCAAAGTGCTAGTATACTCTAAAGTTCGTCTTTAAAGCCTTTACGAACATGATAAATGAGTCGATTGTATGACTAATCACTTCATTATCACTTCTAATAGTGTAATATAGCATAACATAACGATTAAACATTCACTTGAAAGTTCGAATCAAGTTTGCTTCACTTTGAAGCAAAGTGCTAGTGTACTCTAAAGTTCGTCTTTAAAGCCTTTACGAACATGATAAATGAGTCGATTTATGACTAATCACTACATTATCACTTCTAATAGTGTAATATAGCATAACTCAACGATTAATCATTCACTTGAAAGTTCGAATCAAGTTTGCTTAACTTTGAAGCAAAGTGCTAGTGTACTCTAAAGTTCGTCTTTAAAGCCTTTACGAACATGATAAATGAGTCGATTGTATGACTAATCATTACATTATCACTTCTAATAGTGTAATATAGCATAACTCAATGATTAAACATTCACTTGAAAGTTCGACTCAAGTTTGTTTCACTTTGAAGCAAAGTGCAAGTGTACTCTAAAGTTCGTCTTTAAAGCCTTTACGAACATGATAAATGAGTCGATTGTATGACTAATCACTACATTATCACTTCTAATAGTGTAATATAGCATACATAATGATTAAACATTCACTTGAAAGTTCGAATCAAGTTTGCTACACTTTGAAGCAAAGTGATAGTGTACTCTAAAGTTCGTCTTTAAAGCCTTTACGAACATGATAAATGAGTCATTTGTATGACTAATCACTTCATTATCACTTCTAATAGTGTAATATAGCATACTCAACGATTAAACATTCACTTGAAAGTTCGAATCAAGTTTGCTTAACTTTGAAGCAAAGTGCTAGTGTACTCTAAAGTTCGTCTTTAAAGCCTTTACGAACATGATAAATGAGTCGATTGTATGACTAATCACTACATTATCACTTCTAATAGTGTAATATAGCATACTCAACGATTAAACATTCACTTGAAAGTTCGAGTCAAGTTTGCTTCACTTTGAAGCAAAGTGCTAGTGTATCTAAAGTTCGTCTTTAAAGCCTTCACGAACATGATAAATGAGTCGACTGTATGACTAATCACTTCATTATCACTTCTAGTAGTGTAATATAGCATAACTCAACGATTAAACATTCACTTGAAAGTTCGACTCAAGTTTGCTTCACTTTGAAGCAAAGTGCAGTGTACTCTAAAGTTCGTCTTTAAGCCTTACGAACTGATAAATGAGTCGATGTATGACTAATCACTTCGTTACAATTATAATAGTGTAATAGAGCATAACTCAATGATTATTATTCACTTGAAAGTTCGAATCAAGTTTGCTTCACTTTGAAGCAAAGTGCTAGTGTACTCTAAAGTTCGTCTTTAAAGCCTTTACGAACATGATAAATGAGTCGATTGTATGACTAATCACTACATTATCACTTCTAATAGTGAAATAGCATACATAACGATTAAACATTCACTTGAAAGTTCGACTCAAGTTTGCTTCACTTTGAAGCAAAGTGCTAGTGTACTCTAAAGTTCGTATTTAAAGCCTTTACGAATGATAATGAGTCGATTGTATGACTAATCACTACATTATCACTTCTAATAGTGTAATATAGCATAACTCAACGATTAAACATTCACTTGAAAGTTCGACTCAAGTTTGCTTCACTTTGAAGCAAAGTGCTAGTGTACTCTAAAGTTCGTCTTTAAAGCCTTCGCGAACATGATAAATGATCGATTGTATGACTAATAACTTCATTATCACTTCTAATAGTGTAATATAGCATAACTCAATGATTAAACATTCACTTGAAAGTTCGACTCAAGTTTGCTTCACTTTGAAGCAAAGTGCTAGTGTACTCTAAAGTTCGTCTTTAAAGCCTTCACGAACATGATAAATGAGTCGACTGTATGACTAATCACTTGATTATCACTTCTAATAGTGTAATATAGCATAACTCAATGATTAAACATTCACTTGAAAGTTCGACTCAAGTTTGCTTCACTTTGAAGCAAAGTGCAAGTGTATTCTAAAGTTCGTCTTTAAAGCCTTTACGAACATGATAAATGAGTCGACTGTATGACTTATCACTTCATTAACAATTCTAATAGTGTAATAGAGCATAACTCAACGATTAATCATTCGCTTGAAAGTTCGAATCAAGTTTGCTTCACTTTGAAGCAAAGTGCTAGTGTACTCTAAAGTTCGTCTTTAAAGCCTTTACGAACATGATAAATGAGTCGATTGTATGACTAATCACTACATTATCACTTCTAATAGTGTAATATAGCATTACATAATGATTAAACATTTACTTGAAAGTTCGAATCAAGTTTGCTTAACTTTGAAGCAAAGTGCTAGTGTACTCTAAAGTTCGTCTTTAAAACCTTCACGAACATGATAAATGAGTCGATTGTATGACTAATCACTTCATTATCACTTATAATAGTGTATTATAGCATAACATAACGATTAAACATTCGTTTGAAAGTTCGATACAAGTTTGCTTCACTTTGAAGCAAAGTGCTAGTGTACTCTAAAGTTCGTCTTTAAAGCCTTCACGAACATGATAAATGAGTCGACTGTATGACTAATCACTTCATTATCACTTCTAGTAGTGTAATATAGCATAACTCAACGATTAAACATTTACTTGAAAGTTCGACTCAAGTTTGCTTTACTTTGAAGCAAAGTGCTGTGTATTCTAAAGTTCGTCTTTAAAGCCTTCATGAACATGATAAATGAGTCGACTGTATGATTAATAACTACATTATCACTTCTAATAGTGTAATATAGCATAACTCAAGGATTAAACATAACTTGAAAGTTCGACTCAAGTTTGCTTCACTTTGAAGCAAAGTGCTAGTATACTCTAAAGTTCGTCTTTAAAGCCTTTACGAATATGATAAATGAGTCGATTGTATGACTAATCACTACATTATCACTTCTAATAGTGTAATATAGCATAACTCAACGATTAATCATTCACTTGAAAGTTCGAATCAAGTTTGCTTAACTTTGAAGCAAAGTGCTAGTGTACTCTAAAGTTCGTCTTTAAAGCCTTTTTGAACATGATAAATAAGTCGATTGTATGACTAATCCCTTCATTATCACTTCTAATACTGTAATATAGCATAACTAAATGATTAAACATTCACTTGAAAGTTCTACTCAAGTTTGCTTTACTTTGAAGCAAAGTGCTGGTGTATTCTAAAGTTTGTCTTTAAAACCTTCACGAACATGATAAATGAGTCGATTGTATGACTAATCACTTCATTATCACTTATAATAGTGTATTATAGCATAACATAACGATTAAACATTCATTTGAAAGTTCGATACAAGTTTGCTTCACTTTGAAGCAAGGTGCTAGTGGTCTCTCCCTTGTCGGATCTGCTTCTTCCGGCGTGCATGGCGCCAAGCCAAGCCTCCGATGCGATACCCCACGTCCTTAAACCCCCGGACGCGCTCCAACATATCGCGTCCCCATGCGAACAACCTTCCCCTCATCTGCAAACCCTAGCGCCGTCACATGGCAAACCTTTGTCCTTTGCTGCGCTGGTTGCAAAGCCAAAACCTGTGAAGCATTTTCCAGATCTGGAGATTCCAAATCGGCAGTATGGAATGAAAGAAGGGGTCCCTGCCATATCCTTCACTCCGTCGGAGTATCAAGCGGCTACCAAGCAACTGGAGCACACCTTGGTGGCAAAGTTCCAGACGAGCCGCCCATCGTTACCCCATATTAAGAGCTTTGTTGAAGCTAACTGGCCGATCTCGGGCAGGGCGACGATGAGTTCCAATTGGGATGATCGTCACGTTGTGTTTATCTTCGATTCTGAGGAGGATGTTAGGGCGGCGCTTACATGTCCATCCCGCAGGGTTCTTCAATCCTACTTCCGATTATTCCGCTGGACACCGGATTATGACCCAAAAAAGGAAGCGACTGTGATAACGAAGTGGATTCGATTGCCTGGACTGCCCATGCAGTTTTTCAATCGCTCTTTTGTCAAAGCTATTGTTTCTTCTTTTGCAAATTTTTTAGATATTGATGAACGTACTCAAGCTATGAATTCCTTGCAGATATGTCGTGCCTGTGTTGAGATTGACATTGCGAAGCCAATCCCTTCTCGAGTTTGGATTAATGTTCCTGGTGTCAAGGAATTCTTCCAAGATGTAGTTGTGGAAGGTTCCATCCTATACTGCCCGAGATGTAAGATGCATGGGCATGAGCTATCTACATGTCGGAAAGCGGCTAAGGCTGCTGCTCGAACTATGGATCAGCCTCTGCAGTCTGCCCAACCAGAAGTGCCCCCCTCTAAGCCCCAACTGGCTATGGAATGCGATGCCGTTTGGATTGAGAAAAAGAGCCGCAAGGCTAAACGTAGAGAAAGAGACAACGTCAAGGAGACTTTACCTAGTCAGGACATCGCTATCTCATCTCCTTTGATGATTGCTTTGCAGAATAGCTTAGATGGGGAAGTTCCATCAAACACTATTGCATTGGGTGACTTGGACCGGCAGACTATGGTGGTGCACACGGAGCATGTTTTGGAAGATGGGCTCATTGTTAATCTTCCGGTGGATCCTCAGACATTAGACACTACCCTTTCAGCCCCCACTATTGCTAAGGTGGCTGGGACGGTGCAGGCAGCACAGGTAGTCGCATCTGCTACCCAGGAAGATATCGCTATGACAACCGAGAAGGTATCTACAACCATAGCAGCTCCGATCCACACTCCAAACGAGAATCATGTGCTTGGTACTAGTTCAACCACTAAAATGCAGCGCATGGATGTGGAACCGGACACTAGAAGATCATGTGAGATTCATCCTAAGGCTCTGCCGTTTACTCGTAAGGATCTTCATAAATGCATTATTAAGCCTAGCAATCCCACTATTACACCCAAGAATGTTCTTCACACACAAGTCATCATGGACTCGAGTTCCGCAACTCTCGATGGTACTGCTCTTTCCACCGGCAAGGTGACAGGTGATTCTTCCACTTTGCCTGCCCCAAATGTCTAAGTTTCTTATATGGAATGCTAGAGGTGTGGGCAATAGAAGCACTTGCACCCACCTCAAGATCTTTGTGTGCTTCACAAACCTGATCTTCTTGTTATTATTGAGCCTAAGATTGCTCATACTCGGTTGGATTCCCTTGCTCGTCAGCTTGGCTTCAGTCATTTTGGTACTGGTAACAGTATTAACGAGGATATTTGGTTGCTTTGGGCTGATACTGTTGCTTTGGATGATTTTGTTTGGAACCCTTATCTTGTCTCAGTCCAGGTGCTCTGTATCACTACGAATGTCAAGACTTTGTTTTCCTTTGTGCATGCTCCTCGGAATGCTCCAGACCGGGCCTTGCTCTGGGAGTATCTTGTGGATAGATATCGTGACATTACTTGCCCTTGGGTAGTTGCTGGTGATTTCAATGCTATTTCTAATTGGGATGAGAAGTTGGGAGGTGACCGGAGTGATTCTGGCCCTATGCATGCTTTTAATCTCTTTCAAATGCAAGCTGGTTTGTCGGACGTGGGGTTCATTGGGCATTCTTTTACCTGGACAAACAATCAGTCCGGTTCAAACCTCATTATGGAACGTCTAGATCGCATCCTTGCGAATGGTTCTACTTTGGCTTCGTTTCCTGCCATCCGTGTCAAACATCTTGAACGGCTGTATTCGGATCACTGCCCTTTGCTTCTTGATTTTACCGACGTGATTACCAAGACTTCTTTCTTTCACTATCAAAAGGTCTGGGAATCTCATGCAGATTTTCTCCCTTTTGTATCGAGATGGTGGCAGGGCGCTTTACATGACAATAGTCTTATCAATTTTGGTTTGAAACTTAAACGTCTAAGGACACACCTTCGTGACTGGAACTGGCAGGTTTTTGGGGATTTAAGAACTAAGTCTCGTGAGTTACTTCTTCAAATTCAGCACTTGGAAGGGGAGTTCCAAGTCCGAGGGGATGATCACATTGGTACTCGGTTAGCCTCCCTTAAGAGTGACTACTATGCCATTAGGAAACACTTGGATGACATGTTGAGGGCCAAGGCTCGTGTGCAATGGAATTCAGATGGGGATCGTAATACAAAATATTTTCATGCTTCTATTCGGGCTCGCCGTGCAAAGCAACAAATGCAGTTGGTGATGGAGTATGGCACTGCTACAACTGATAGGGACGTCATAGGAGCTGCTGCGGTGTCGTTCTTCAGCGACCTATTTCAAGGTCACTCCCCTCCTCCTCCGATGAATAGTTTCGATATTATTCGGCCCATCCTGAGTGCGGAGGATAATATTGTTCTTTGCAGCGACCCATCCCTTGATGAGATATGGAATATTGTTAAGGACATGAATGCTGATAGTGCACCAGGTCCTGATGGTTTCACAGGTCATTTCTATGTTACGTGCTGGTCTATCATTGAACATGACCTTCACTCGGCTATTCTGAGCTTCTTCCATGGCATGTAGCTGCCTACCTCCTTCACCGCTACGTACTTGGCCCTTCTTCCCAAGGTTGCAAATGCTTCATCTGTGAGTCAAATGCGTCCTATCAGCTTATGCAATTTTTGTCATAAAATTATTTCCCATGTGCTTATGAAACGTCTCAACAAGTGGCTGCCCAAGCTGGTGTCTGAGGACCAAACAGCCTTCATCCCGGGTCGTTCAATGCATAGTCACATTATGTTAGCTCATGACTTGATCCATGATTTGGACAACGGGAAGGAAGGCGGGAACGTTGTTATTAAGCTTGATATGGCTAAAGCTTATGATCGGATTTCTTGGCCTTTCATTCTCCAAATGCTCCGGAGTTTTGGTTTTTGTGAGAAATGGTGTGATCTTATATTCCGGAATATTTCGAATTGTCACTACTCTATTAAGTGGGACGGTAAGTGCTATGGGTTTTTCCGATCTTATAGGGGTGTCAACAGGGTGACCCTCTTTCTCCGAGTCTCTTTGTTCTTTGCATAGAATGGTTCTCTAGGGCCATGTATAGGGCCATTGAGCAGCGTATTGTGCTGCCATATTACACTCGTCGACGCGCTCTCCCTATCAGCCATCTTCTTTTTGCAGATGATATCCTCCTTTTTGTAAATGGGGCTCCATCATCGCTTCAAGGCCTTATGGAGGTTCTGCACCATTTTTGTAGGGTCTCGGGACAGCAGTTAAATGCGACTAAGAGTATGATTATGATCCATGAGAATTTAGCTCAGTCTGCTAGAGGGGTGGCGTGTCAGATTACTGGTTTTGTGGATACTAATCTTCCTGTAACGTATCTAGGTGCGCCTCTGTATCGAGGTAGGACTCTGATCGACTATTTCCATCATCTAGAAGCTAGGATTCTATCTCGGATCCAAGGTTGGGCTCGCTGTTTCTTATCCATGGCTGCTCGAGTCAAGCTCATCACCTCCGTTCTTACTAGCATGAGCATTCATTGCTTGATGGTGCTCCCGGTTCCGAGCACAATTCTATCTCGAGTAAACTCCATGTTAAGCAACTTTCTATGGGATGGTGTTGATGGTAAACATCGCCACTGGATTGCATGGGAGAGCATTTGCACATCGAAGGCTAGGGGTGGTCTGGGTGTCCAAAAGCTGCATTTTATTAAAGAGTCTTTGCATGGCAAACATGCATGGAATTTTATTCAGGGAGACTCTTTGTGGGCTCGTTTTGCAGCTTCTCGTTTTGTTATGGGGAGGAAAGGGTCACCTATGTGGAATGCTCTCTGCCCGGTTATCACCAAGGCCCGTTCCCTTGGCTCATGGAAATTTAGTCGGGGTGATTCGTCTGCTGGTTTTGTCTGCGTTAAAATGGGGCTTGTAGCTCCATCTTGTATTCGTCACTATTCTATCAGGGAGGTTTGCATGAATCAGGGGCAGCTCCCGGATGTCGTTCCTACTATTGCTTATGATCAATTTACTAATGTGCAATTCACAGAAACTGATGATACTTTCCTTTTTAAGCTTAAGAAGGATGGTAATTTTTCGACGAAGGCCTACTTTGATTCCTTGCAGCCTACGCTCCCCTCTCTGATGTGGGCTACTCGGCTTTGGCAGCCATGGATCCCTCCCAAGGTTTCTGTGTTCATTTGGAAAGCCTTTCATGATATTATTCCTATTGATGTGCGGGTGATGTCCCTAGATATTCCCCTTGTTTCAAAGGGCAGATGTTGTGCATCCCCTTCAGTTGAGAGTTTGCAATACCTCCTGTTTGGTGGAGAGTGGGCTGTGGAAATCTGGAGATTCCTTGGGAGGGTGTTTGATAGGCCCCGTGTCCTTGGGCTGCGTGCCTTCCGATGTGTGTGGCTTCATGGCAACCGGAAAAGCTTTATGGATTGTCTTGCCACTGGGATTGCATGCTGTGCTATATGGGAGCTTTGGAAAGCTCGGAATGCCGTTATTCACAGAGGGGTCCGACCGGACTGCACACGAGCAGTTCTTCTTTGGGCTCCCAAGATTGTGCAGCTGATTCATTGCCCTTACCAGTGCTCGGCGCTCAATGACCTGATCATGGCAGCCTTGTTTGTTGCTCGCCCTTCTCGGATTGGCAGGGGATGGCGACATCCAGAGACTGCTAACAGTGTTCAGGGGACTCGCTTTAGGGATGATAGTGACGTGGGTATTCACCTTGATGGGCGCATTGGTCCGGTCCGTCCTAGAGACGACAGCGCTATTCATGCTTAGGCACATTTTTCTATTTGTTTCTGCATGGAGATGGGGATGCCTAATCCATGTTTTCTGTTCTGTTTTATGGTTTTACCATCTGTTTTGTTTTGCCTTGGCGGGTATTATAACCTGTTCGACGTTTTTAAGTGGTGTAGTTCTATAACCCATCACTGGCGTTTGAGGGTCATGCCTTGGTTGTTCCTGTACTTGCCATGATCCGGGCTTTTCGGATCTCCTATTAATAAAATGGCTGGCACCGTCTAGTTTTTTTTTAAATGAGTCGATTGTATGACTAATAAATTCATTATCACTTCTAATAGTGTAATATAGCAAAACTCAACGATTAAACATTCACTTGAAAGTTCAACTCAAGGTTGCTTCACTTTGAAGCAAAGTGCTGGTGTACTCTAAAGTTCGTCTTTAAAGCCTTTACGAACATGATAAATGAATCGATTGAATGACTAATAACTACATTATCACTTCTAATAGTGTAATATAGCATAACTCAAAGATTAAACATTCACTTGAAAGTTCGACTCAAGTTTGCTTCACTTTGAAGCAAAGTGCTATTGTACTCTAAAGTTCGTCTTTAAAGCCTTCGCGAACATGATAAATGAGTCGACTGTATGACTTATCACTTCATTAACAATCCTAATAGTGTAATAGAGCATAGCTCAACGATTAATCATTCACTTCAAAGTTCGAATCAAGTTTGCTTCACATTTAAGCAAAGTGCTAGTGTACTCTAAAGTTCGTCTTTAAAGCCTTTACGAACATGATAAATGAGTTGATTGTATGACTAATCACTACATTATCACTTCAAATAGTGTAATATAGCATAACTTAACAATTAAACATTCACTTGAAAGTTCGACTCAAGTTTGCTTCACGTTGAAGCAAAGTACGAGTGTACTCTAAAGTTCGTCTTTAAAGCCTTTACGAACATGATAAATGAGTCGATTGAATGATTAATAACTACATTATCACTTCTAATAGTGTAATATAGCATAACTCAAAGATTAAACATTCACTTGAAAGTTCGACTCAAGTTTGCTTCACTTTGAAGCAAAGTGCTAGTGTACTCTAAAGTTCGTCTTTAAAGCCTTCGCGAACATGATAAATGATCGATTGTATGACTAATAACTTCATTATCACTTCTAATAGTGTAATATAACATAACTCAACGATTAAACATTCACTTGAAAGATCGACTCAAGTTTGCTTCACTTTGAAGCAAAGTGCTAGTGTACTCTAAAGTTCGTCTTTAAAGCCTTCGCGAACATGATAAATAATCGATTGTATGACTAATAACTTCATTAGTGTACTATAGCATAACACAATGATTAAACATTCACTTGAAAGTTCGACTCAAGTTTGCTTAACTTTGAAGCAAAGTGCTGGTGTACTCTAAAGTTCGTCTTTAAAGCCTTCACGAACATGATAAATGAGTCGACTGTATGACTAATCACTTGATTATCACTTCTAATAGTGTAATATAGCATAACTCAACGATTAAACATTCACTTGAAAGTTCGACTCAAGTTTGCTTCACTTTGAAGCAAAGTGCAGTGTACTCTAAAGTTCTACTTTAAAGCCTTTACGAACATGATAAATGAGTCAACTGTATGACTTATCACTTCATTAACAATTCTAATAGTGTAATAGAGCATAACTCAACGATTAATCATTCACTTGAAAGTTTGAATCAAGTTTGCTTCACTTTGAAGCGAAGTGCTAGTGTACTCTAAAGTTCATCTTTAAAGCCTTTACGAACATGATAAATGAGTCGATTGTATGACTAATCACTACATTATCACTTCTAATAGTGTAATATAGCATTACATAACGATTAAACATTTACTTGAAAGTTCGAATCAAGTTTGCTTAACTTTGAACCAAAGTGCTAGTATGCTCTAAAGTTCGTCTTTAAAACCTTCACGAACATGATAGATGAGTCGATTGTATGAATAATCACTTCATTATCACTTATAATAGTGTATTATAGCATAACATAACGATTAAACATTCATTTGAAAGTTCGATACAAGTTTGCTTCACTTTAGTGTACTCTAAAGTTCGTCTTTAAAGCCTTCACGAACATGATAAATGAGTCGACTGTATGACTAATCACTTCATTATCATTTCTAGTAGTGTAATATAGCATAACTCAACGATTAAACATTCACTTGAAAGTTCGACTCAAGTTTGCTTTACTTTGAAGCAAAGTGCTGGTGTATTCTAAAGTTCGTCTTTAAAGCCTTCACGAACATGATAAATGAGTCGACTGTATGACTAATAACTTCATTATCACTTCTAATAGTGTAATATAGCATAACTCAAGGATTAAACATAACTTGCTTAACTTTGAACCAAAGTGCTAGTATGCTCTAAAGTTCGTCTTTAAAACCTTCACGAACATGATAGATGAGTCGATTGTATGACTAATCACTTCATTATCACTTATAATAGTGTATTATAGCATAACATAACGATTAAACATTCATTTGAAAGTTCGATACAAGTTTGCTTCACTTTAGTGTACTCTAAAGTTCGTCTTTAAAGCCTTCACGAACATGATAAATGAGTCGACTGTATGACTAATCACTTCATTATCACTTCTAATAGTGTAATATAGCATAACTCAACGATTAAACATTCACTTGAAAGTTCGACTCAAGTTTGCTTTACTTTGAAGCAAAGTGCTAGTGTATTCTAAAGTTCGTCTTTAAAGCCTTCACGAACATGATAAATGAGTCGATTGTATGACTAATAACTTCATTATCACTTCTAATAGTGTAATATAGCATAACTCAAGATTAAACATAATTGCTTAACTTTGAACAAAGTGCTAGTAGCTCTAAAGTTCGTCTTTAAAGCCTTCACGAACATGATAATGAGTCGATTGTATGACTAATCACTTCATTATCACTTCTAATAGTGTAATATAGCATAACATAACGATTAAACATTCATTTGAAAGTTCGATCAAGTTTGCTTCACTTTGAAGTGTACTCTAAAGTTCGTCTTTAAAGCCTTCACGAACATGATAAATGAGTCGACTGTATGACTAATCACTTCATTATCATTCTAGTAGTGTAATATAGCATAACTCAACGATTAAACATTCACTTGAAAGTTCGACTCAAGTTTGCTTACTTTGAAGCAAAGTGCTGTGTATCTAAAGTTCGTCTTTAAAGCCTTCACGAACATGATAAATGAGTCGATTGTATGACTAATCACTTCATTATCACTTCTAATAGTGTAATATAGCATAACTCAATGATTAAATATTCACTTGAAAGTTCGACTCAAGTTTGCTTACTTTGAAGCAAAGTGCTGTGTTCTAAAGTTCGTCTTTAAAGCCTTCACGAACATGATAAATGAGTCGATTGTATGACTAATCACTTCATTATCACTTATAATATGTAATATAGCATAACTAACGATTAAACATTCATTGAAAGTTCGATCAAGTTTGCTTCACTTTGAAGCAAAGTGCTAGTGTACTCTAAAGTTCGTCTTTAAAGCCTTCACGAACATGATAAATGAGTCGATTGTATGACTAATCACTTCATTATCACTTCTAATAGTGTAATATAGCATAACTCAACGATTAAACATTCACTTGAAAGTTCGACTCAAGTTTGCTTCACTTTGAAGCAAAGTGCTGTGTACTCTAAAGTTCGTCTTTAAAGCCTTCGAACATGATAAATGAGTCGATTGTATGACTAATAACTTCATTATCACTTCTAATAGTGTAATATAGCATAACTCAACGATTAAACATTCACTTGAAAGTTCGACTCAAGTTTGCTTCACTTTGAAGCAAAGTGCTAGTGTACTCTAAAGTTCGTCTTTAAAGCCTTTACGAACATGATAAATGAGTCGATTGTATGACTAATAAATTCATTATCACTTCTAATAGTGTAATATAGCATAACTCAACGATTAAACATTCACTTGAAAGTTCGACTCAAGTTTGCTTCACTTTGAAGCAAAGTGCTAGTGTACTCTAAAGTTCGTCTTTAAAGCCTTCACGAACATGATAAATGAGTCGATTGTATGACTAATCACTTCATTATCACTTCTAATAGTGTAATATAGCATAACTCAACGATTAAACATTCACTTGAAAGTTCGACTCAAGTTTGCTTCACTTTGAAGCAAAGTGCTAGTGTACTCTAAAGTTCGTCTTTAAAGCCTTTACGAACATGATAAATGAGTCGATTGTATGACTAATCACTTCATTATCACTTCTAATAGTGTAATATAGCATAACTCAATGATTAAACATTCACTTGAAAGTTCGACTCAAGTTTGCTTCACTTTGAAGCAAAGTGCTAGTGTACTCTAAAGTTCGTCTTTAAAGCCTTCGAACATGATAAATGAGTCGATTGTATGACTAATACTTCATTATCACTTCTAATAGTGTAATAGCATAACTCAACATTAAATATTCACTTGAAAGTTCGACTCAAGTTTGCTTCACTTTGAAGCAAAGTGCTAGTGTACTCTAAAGTTCGTCTTTAAAGCCTTTACGAACATGATAAATGAGTCGATTGTATGACTAATCACTTCATTATCACTTCTAATAGTGTAATATAGCATAATACATAACGATTAAACATTCACTTGAAAGTTCGAATCAAGTTTGCTTAACTTTGAAGCAAAGTGCTAGTGTACTCTAAAGTTCGTCTTTAAAGCCTTCACGAACATGATAAATGAGTCGATTGTATGACTAATCACTTTATTATCACTTCTAATAGTGTAATATAGCATAACATAACGATTAAACATTCACTTGAAAGTTCGACTCAAGTTTGCTTCACTTTGAAGCAAAGTGCTAGTGTACTCTAAAGTTCGTCTTTAAAGCCTTCACGAACATGATAAATGAGTCGATTGTATGACTAATCACTTCAACATCACTTCTAATAGTGTAATATAGCATAACTCAATGATTAAACATTCACTTGAAAGTTCGACTCAAGTTTGCTTCACTTTGAAGCAAAGTGCTAGTGTACTCTAAAGTTCGTCTTTAAAGCCTTTACGAACATGATAAATGAGTCGATTATGACTAATCACTTCATTATCACTTCTAATAGTGTAATATAGCATAACTCAATGATTAAACATTCACTTGAAAGTTCGAATCAAGTTTGCTTCACTTTGAAGCAAAGTGCTAGTATACTCTAAAGTTCGTCTTTAAAGCCTTTACGAACATGATAAATGAGTCGATTGTATGACTAATCACTTCATTATCACTTCTAATAGTGTAATATAGCATAACTCAACGATTAATCATTCACTTGAAAGTTCGACTCAAGTTTGCTTAACTTTGAAGCAAAGTGCTAGTGTACTCTAAAGTTCGTCTTTAAAGCCTTACGAACATGATAAATGTCGATTGTATGACTAATCACTTCATTATCACTTCTAATAGTGTAATATAGCATACATAACGATTAAACATTCACTTGAAAGTTCGACTCAAGTTTGCTTCACTTTGAAGCAAAGTGCTAGTGTACTTAAAGTTCGTCTTTAAAGCCTTCACGAACATGATAAATGAGTCGATTATGACTAATCACTTCATTATCACTTCTAATAGTGTAATATAGCATAACTCAACGATTAAACATTCACTTGAAAGTTCGACTCAAGTTTGCTTCACTTTGAAGCAAAGTGCTAGTGTACTCTAAAGTTCGTCTTTAAAGCCTTTACGAACATGATAAATGAGTCGATTGTATGACTAATCACTACATTATCACTTCTAAAGTGTAATATAGCATAACTCAACGATTAAACATTCACTTGAAAGTTCGACTCAAGTTTGCTTCACTTTGAAGCAAAGTGCTAGTGTACTCTAAAGTTCGTCTTTAAAGCCTTTACGAACATGATAAATGAGTCGATTGTATGACTAATCACTTCATTATCACTTCTAATAGTGTAATATAGCATAACTCAATGATTAAACATTCACTTGAAAGTTCGACTCAAGTTTGCTTCACTTTGAAGCAAAGTGCTAGTGTACTCTAAAGTTCGTCTTTAAAGCCTTCACGAACATGATAAATGAGTCGACTGTATGACTAATCACTTCATTATCACTTCTAGTAGTGTAATATAGCATAACTCAACGATTAAACATTCACTTGAAAGTTCGACTCAAGTTTGCTTCACTTTGAAGCAAAGTGCTAGTGTACTCTAAAGTTCGTCTTTAAAGCCTTTACGAACATGATAAATGAGTCGATTGTATGACTAATCACTACATTATCACTTCTAATAGTGTAATATAGCATAACATAATGATTAAACATTCACTTGAAAGTTCGACTCAAGTTTGCTTCACTTTGAAGCAAAGTGCTAGTGTACTCTAAAGTTCGTCTTTAAAGCCTTTACGAATATGATAAATGAGTCGATTGTATGACTAATCACTACATTATCACTTCTAATAGTGTAATATAGCATAACTCAATGATTAAACATTCACTTGAAAGTTCGACTCAAGTTTGCTTTACTTTGAAGCAAAGTGCTAGTGTACTCCAAAGTTCGTCTTTAAAGCCTTCGCGAACTTGATAAATGATCGATTGTATGACTAATACATTCATTATCACTTCTAATAGTGTAATACAACATAACTCAACAATTAAATATTGACTTGAAAGTTCGACTCATGCTTGCTTAACTTTGAAGTAAAGTGCTAGTGTAGTCTAAAGTTCGCCTTTAAACACTAGTACAGATTGTATTTTCTACAGCGCTTGTTAATAAGCGCTGTAGAAAAAATTAGATGGTTAACAGCGCTTTATAAAGAAAGCGCTGTAATAAATATATTTAACACAGCGCTTAAAAAGAAAACGCTGTATTAAATTTACCACAGCGCTTTCCTAATAAAACGCTATATTAAATACGATTTACAACAACGCTTCTTTAGGAAAGCGCTGTTAAAAATACAAATAAAACGGGGCGTTTAATGAGTAGCGATGGTAGTTATTTACAACAGCGCTTATCTAATAAAGCGCTGTATTATACACAATTTACAACAGCGCTTATATGGAAAAGGGCTGTTAAAAATACAAATAAAAACGGGGCATTTAATGAGTAGCGATGTTGGTTATTTATAACAGCGCTTCTTTATAAAAGCGCTGTAGTAAACACATTTACTACAGCCCTTTTAAAAAGAAGCGCTGTTATAAATTGTTTTAACCCTAGTAATTTCGCATCTTCAAAGTTTTACTCACTCTCACATCCCGCTTTACCGGCCGTCGTAAATCTCTTCCGACCTAGCTCCGAATTTCCGACTTGGCTTTTCCAACCCTTAAGTCATTTTAGCTCCGACTCGGCTTTTCCATTTTAACTCCGTTCACTTCAAGGCCGTCTTCCAAACTTAGCTCCGTACCCTAAACGAACGGTAATCCTCTTCTCATCTCCGTTTTAATGTTTGTGTAATTTGTTTTTAGTTGTATTAATCTACTTCTATACTGTGATTTTGTGTTTGATCATGAATAAATTTGTTAAATATGTAGAAATGGAGAATTTGCAAAACACAAATGATAACAGTGATAACGCGGGAGAGTGTTCCGCGCCATCCAGGAGAGGCAAGAGGGGGCCCACATATTTAACTAAATTTTGTAAGGAGAGGAGTACATCTAATACTCAATGCACTATTGAGTTTAACAGCGCAGGAGTTCCAACGGGTCCGAATAAATCAATATGGAGAAGTGCGCTATGTTTGGCAGCAAGAACACGTGTTCCAATTACTTATTCAAATTGGAGGCACGTGCCTGCAGAGTTGAAGAACCTTGTCTGGAGCGATATGAAGGTAATTAAACACGTGTTCTTTTATATTATGTTTGAACTGATCTTGTATTAATGTTATTTTACATATCAATTTATATTTTGATTATATGCAATATGTTTGAAATGATTTGTTTTTTTACTTGTTTGTACAGGCAAAATTCAATGTGTCGGATGAACACAGGACTCATGAGATGAGACAAGCTGGAATTTCTTGGAAAAATTTCAAGACATTTCTTACCAAAGAGTACATCAAGGGTAAGAAGAACGAAGAGGATCCCACTCTTGTTTATCAGTTCATTACTCCGGATCAGTGGGCGGAGTTTGTGGCTGGGAGGAGGACTGAAGAATTTGAGGAGGAGGGATGAGGGCTGCCGAAAGAGCGCGCCTCAACAAATAATCATCATGCTACTTCTCTCGCGGCGGATATAGCCGTTCTGAAGAACTCCTGATAAAGGAGAAAGCTGATGCGCTTCAGGCTACTGGATTGTACGATCAATCTGATATAGGAAGCATTACAGTTGAGAGACACGAAGTGTGGAGAGAGCCCACCAAACAAAATCTGGTGGTTATGTGAACGAGACAGCAGAAATTATTGCTGCAAAAATTGTAAGTCTTCTTTAGTCTATTTAATTACATGGTTGATATTTTAGAAGAATAGTTCTTGAAATAATATTTATATATCTTTCTGTAGGCTGAGGCAGAGGAGGAGGCGTCTGCTGGACATTTCGTCTCACAAGGGCGGAATGATATTCTTACTCAGGCGATTGGAAAACCTGAGTATCCAGGACGTACTCGAGGGGTCGGGATGGCGGTGGGCTGGAAAAAAGTGTTTCCCAAAGGTTCGACTTCTACGAAAGGTAGCACAAATGTCGTGCAACAATTTAGGGTAGTCGACAGTAGCTCATCTCAGCAGCCCATCCCATCGCCTGTAGATGATATTTTCTCCACAATCCCTGAGGTATATTAAACTTATTAAATTAGATAAAATACAAAATCTTAGTAACTGATATATACTTTTATTTACTTGATGTAGACGGGTTTAAAATGTGCTTTCTACATTGATGATGGCTCTCGAACCATGGTTGCATATGGTCTTGTATTGCCTGGGAGAATCGTGCAGTACAGGCTGATTGATGATAATGAAGTGAAGGCATCATTGCATTATGCAGTCGACCCTAACCAGCCGATCCCGCATCCTTTGGCGGAGTTTAACACTGTAAGGGATGCGGTGAATGCAACTGTACCATGGCCTAAGTCATTGGTTGAAGTTAACAGCAAGGTACTTCAATACATTTACTTTATTTATCTTTAATAATATAAATTATACCTTTAATCCTTGATTTACAATCGTCATACTTTGTTTTCAGGCATACAATGATTATAAATATGGATTTATGCAATCAAGGATTCATGAACCTCAGTTTGCACACTTGGGAGCACATTGTCAGATGCTTTATCAACGTGCAAATCAGCTAGAAGTCGCACTATCTATCCGTATACCAAGTGATGTCTATGGTGATGATGTATGGGCTCACTTGTATAAGGAAGATATTGTTGAAGTTCTAAAGCTAGAAAAGATTGGAGATACGGCGCTTGAGTTGTGTATGAGGTATTACTTTAATTCATCATGCAATATTATCTGAAATTATTTGAATTTCAGTACTATTTCTAATTTAAATCGTTTCAGTTATCTTTACAAATGAGTTTGGACGCTTCGGATTCAAATTTGGGTTTATTAGACCGTCGTCCACGACCAGCATTCGAGACATTAACTCAAGAGTTTCTGTTTTGACGTCTCGGTTGACAATGCCTGATAGCTCGTCCTTCTTTTGCTATTTTCTACCTTATTGTGATCCACATGAGTAAGTATTCAACTAAATTTTGTATTCGATAGTTTTTAGCTACTTTTATGATTTAACTTAACTTGTTTTAAATAACATTCTTGAAGGAGTCATTGGATGTTGTGTGTGCTTTTTCCAAGACAAAATCTGGTATATTGGCTAGATCCAATGGCTGGCATGGTTCGATCAGATGTTCGGAGATTAATTGAAAAGTAAGTATAAAATATTAAATTATTTGTTTTCATTTTAATGTTTATACTTCAAAATGTCAGTAAATATTTTTTGTGTTTTGAAATCTAGGAGTTTTCAAAACTTTCAAACTATAAATGGATCGTCTTCACAATCTAGATCGACTACATGGATAACAGTCGAGGTAATTAATTTAATTTCTAGCATATTTTTACATTTACAGTTGGGATAAAATATACTAACATCATGTGTTTTTACGTTTGTAGTGTCCACGACAACCAGAGAAAACGATCTTATGTGGTTATTATTGCATAAGATATGTTCGAGATATCATTAAGTATGTCCAAGAAAATAATGGACAACTTCATGATAATTTAATTGATGTAAGTTTCATCTTTTTCGTTGTCTTTTAAAAAATATACACAATTTACATTTATATAAAATGTGTTTTGATTTGAAAATAGGTGTTTCCAAATGGACGGAAAGTTACCCGTCTTATGTCATGAACGAAGTAAGGGACGAATTCACTTATTACATGCTTGATTGTCCCGTTCAAGAATATCAATGGAATGGATGAGGTAATTTATATAATTATACACTACTACTGTTTTAATTAATGTTGTGTCGAGTTTTCTAACTAGCGTAATTTTTTTGTATAGGTTTAACAAGATGCGCAAGCTATAGATCCTGAATGTTGTGGATAATGATCTTTTGTTTAGAAACTAGTGATATATTGTGTATATGCTGGTGATGTAAAACTAAATGTTTAAATGAAATGTGTTGATCTTTGTAAACTGAATGAGTTGGGAACTGATGTTTATTTTTGATATGTGAATGCAAATGTGAATGCTGATCTATGAAACCTGAGATTGTGGAATTGTGAAGTAAACAATGATCAGTTTTTTGCAGGTTTGGTTTACTGAATAACAAACTCAAACCAGCAAAAAAATTACAAATTTACAACAGCGCTTATTTATAAAAGCGCTGTGATAAATTGGTTTTTAACAGCGCTTAAAAAGAAAAGCGCTGTAAATAATGGTTCTCCGATTGAATTTTTTAGTTTATACAGCGCTCTTAATTAAAGAAGCGCTGTGAAAAATGTTACTCCGATTGAATTTTTTTTATTTATACAGCGCTTTTTTTCAAGAAGCGCTGTTAAATATAAATATATTACAGCGCTCTTAGTTAAACAAGCGCTGTTAAAAATGTATCAGATCTACTTTTTTAAGTTTTACCCTACTTCGCTTTTTTGTTTCCGCACTCACAAGTCGTCTCTACCTTGCATAAATTAATCTCAACCCGGTAAGTCATCCTTTTCAGTCTTGTTTGTAATATTGTGTTAAATGTAAGTTTGTTTGAATTTTTTATTTAGATGCGCTTATGCTTATCTATAATTTAATCGTCTTGCATGTCTTGCTTATTTTATTCTAGGTATTTCAATTCCGATTATTCTCAACCTTGTTAGTCATAATGGATCGAAGTTGGATGTGTTTAAATCGTTTGTCTGAGGTTATGAAGAAGGAATAAGAGGGTTCTCTCAGTTTGCTAAGGATTTTGCAGACCGGAATGACACTGAATATGTGTTTTGTCCATGCACTGATTGTTGGAATAACAAGAAAATAAAAGTCGGAGATCTTCACAAGCATTTGTTGTTAAAGGGGATTGATCCAAAGTACAAAGTTTGGCATTTACACGGTGAATTCGAAACAGCTAACTCTCCACCTGACAGCGCGTCGTTGTGCACTGCAAATCTAAATTTATAACCTACTCAAAACTAGTATAGCAATAAGCAGGGTCGGTCCCAAGGGAAAGTAATCTAGTCTAGGAATTAATCTACCAGTTAATTCTACTCCTATCAGGGGGTTGTTTGAAAGATTGATGTAAACTAAAACTAAAACTAAAGATTTGACTACTGAATGAGAAAGCACAGTTCAGGGAATCTCGTTGCAACTAGTAATCACGGACCAGACACGTTTCAAGCTAATGAATTATAATTGTTCTAATCAGATAGTCCCGCTAGGGTAGTTACCTAATTCTAGTTCTATCTTCTATTACCCGCTAGAGTCTCAAGAAGATGTAACAATAACCTAATCCAACTACCACAATAGCTCCACCGCTAGGCTTTACTACTATGACAATTCAACTAGATATCATGCAATTGCTATAACCCTAAGTTTACCGCTAGGCTGAGTTAGGCAAATAACAATACATGCAATTATAACAAAGAACAGAATCCAATAGATTAAAATTTGCTATTCAATGATCTCATACAATGTTGCAACTCAATTCCCCAAACTGCAGGGAAATTTAGCTACTCATAGAAAACATTGTAACAAAACAAAAGACTGAAATTGAGTTCGAAGAGTTATCGTTTTTCTGAAGACTAAGGATGAAGCTGCTTGCAATTCTCTACTCTCTGCTCTGGAATTCGCCGTTCAAAAACTCTTCTTCAATTAGGATCAAAACCCTAATCAAAAAGCTGCTGATTGTCAAAATTGGGCCGGGCCGAACGTCGCGCGGACCCCTCTTGAATATTATCCGCGGACCCTTCATAATATCCATAAATCCTATAACGTCCGCGGATAAAAATACAGTAAGGTCCGCGGCTGATGTCATGCTGACGTCATCCAGTCATCTTCTGCTTCTTTCCTTCGTCTTCGAGCTCCGAATC
>QZGG01002082.1:0-45460 GCA_006409495.1 Sedum album | reverse complement strand
GCAATAGAAACACACTCATCATCCTTACCGGCGGTGCGTTTGGAAGACGAGTCCTTTGAACCAAGTTTCTTACTTGCGATCTGTAGTGCCTTGGACAGCAATTGCATGTCTGACTTGTCATCGGACTTCTCATCAGATTCCTTTTCTTTTTCTTTTCTTTTCCTTTTGCCCTTACCCTTACTGTTCGAGGTCTTAGACTTATTCCTTGTCTTTGTCCTTTTCACTGACCAGTGCTATCTGCTTCCACCCTTCTGGGTTTCACGTCCCTCAAGCTTTACATTTCTCAATAAGCATGTTACTTTCCAGCTTGGAGACTAATTCCTCAAGAGTAATCCTCTTAGTATCAGGGAGAGCAGCCAGGGTCCTTGATATGTTGTCCCATGCTGGACTAAGTCCTTGCAGAAAGTGGTGAGTAACTTCCCATTGTTCAATTCTTTTTCCCAATCTGGACAGTGTAGACAAACTTCCCTGAAACTTAGAATGATAGTCATGAAGCGACTCATCCTTTCCTTGACGAAGGGCATTGAACTTCATCTGAGCGGTAATGATCATGTTCTTCTTCACATCACCAGAACCTTCATAAATCCTCTTTAGAGCGTCCCAAACCTCTGCAGGATCTTTGTACATCATGACCTGTCCAGATCACCAGGTTCAAGTGCAGAATGCAGAACTTTCATAGCCTGAGCATTTTTCTGGAGTTTCTTGTAATCTGCCAGTGGTTGTAAAAGCCCTGGGTTTCTCTTTTGTTGGATCAGTATCATCCTGGATGATTTGACGACCTTGTTCAATAATTTGCCAAACTTCTCCGTCCTGTGCCGAGGACATGTTCCTCAAACCGAATTGCCCATGATGCATATTCTCCTACCTTCAGCTTTGGTGGAGTAGCAAACGAGTCTCTGACATACCTGCAATGCTCAACAAGATCTAAAACTAGCGGCTCTGATACCAATGATAGGATCGCTTGTTAGCAGTAAAGACTAGGTCTAAGACTTGTTAAGGACTAAGACCTAGTTAGCAGGTACTTGTACCTCAGAAATATAAATGCAGCGAATTGAAATTCGTCTAATGATTGTTTTATTAATCAATAGACTGTACAAACGTTTCAATGTCTATACAATAGTATCTCTAAACTATCAAAAAACAGTCACCTTAGCCTGTAGGTTAAAAACCACAATCGCGACTCTTAGGACAAGTCCCTCTGCCCTGCACGCACTTGCCGTACGCTCCCTTCTTCTGAAAATCAATTTCTCGATGATCAGAATATCTTGCACGCTAGTTTATCGCACTCTCCTGCAATTTCACCAGACTTCTTGCACACGTTACTGAGCTTGATCTCTTCTCCGAGTATATGTAGATTAGTGCTAGTGACCGTTTGATCCACTACTTCCACTTCGTAGAAATCAGCTCCTTGTCTTTCCGTGAAATTCTCCAATAGCCTTGACTGTGGTTTATCTTCCCTTGTTCCTCAACGTCTCTTCAAGTCGTTGTAACAACCTCAACGTTCAGCCTCAAGTCTTCCATGTTTTTCTCAACTGATTTTTGACTCGTTCTTGACTTCAAGGCCCACTGCGTCTGGTCCTGTTCCTCACCTGTGTCTATCAGGACCATGTCCTCTGCACACTCAACTTAAATATAAGTAACGTGTTGTCATCATCAAAATTCAACATGGGGACCATGTTTCAACAAATAATATAAGTTGCAGTAGTCACACAATCTCCCCAAAATATTTAGGCAAGTTTGTTTGTAGTCTCAATGCTTCTTGCAACTTCTAGTAAATATCTATTTTCTTTCGACTAATCCATTTTGTTGAGGAGTATAAACACAAGTGCTTTGATGTATACAACCTTTGGATTAGAAGAAATCATGCAATTTACGTTAAAAATTCACTTCCGTTATCAGATCTAAAGGTCTTTATGCGCTTATTAAATTGAGTTTGTACTAGCTCAAAGAAACTCATGATAAGAGTTGGGACTTCAGATTTCTCTTTCATCAAGAATGTCCATGTAACTCTCGAATAATCATCGACTAGAGTTAGAAAATAGCGTGCAGCTGTCAAGCTTTCAGTACCAAAAGGTCCCCAAACATCTCCATGAACAAGTTCAAAAACACAAAGAGATTTATGTTGGCTCGGTAAGAAAAGATAACTTAGTCTGTTTAGAAAGTGGACAAACAAGGCAATGAAACTTGATGTCTGGGTTTATTGTGTCATCAGAGGTGCTTGAAACCAACTTTATTAGCTTATTAGCTTTTGTGCCACACATCAATTGAAGTTTGCTTCATCGTTGCACAAGCATTTGTATGATGTTGTATGCCGTTTTTAATCCAGTAAAGTCCATCCTTGCTTTTACCAATCTTGCAAATGATCTTCTGGGCACAATCCTGAATCAAGCATGCTTATCATGAAATACCACAGAGTAAGGGAATTTGTAACAAGCTACTAACAGACACCAAATTGAATTTGAATTCCGGAATGATCAGAACATCATGCAAGGTTAACTTATCCATTAAATGATAATGTCAGCTTGGTTGACTCTGGCAACATGTCCATTTGGAAGTGTAATAGTGCATGCTTAGCTAGTTCATACACATCATGCAGTAAAGTTTTATCAAAGTAAAATGGTCTGTAGCTCCACTGTCCAAAATCCATCCATTTTTACATATAACTTATGAAAACTTTCACACATACCTGCCATGTGGTCACCTTGTTGCTCACTGTCAGAATCATTAGCCTGATTAATGCAAGTAACTTGTTTACCTGTTGATAGGATCGCTTGTTAGCAGTAAAGACTAGGTCTAAGACTTGTTAAGGACTAAGACCAAGTTAGCAGGCACTTGTTCCTCAGAGATACAAATGCAGCGGAATTACGTCTAATGATTGACTTTATTAATCAATAGACTGTACAAGCACTACAATATCTATACAACAGTGTTTCAAACTATTATACACAGTCACCTTAGCCTGTAGGCTCAAAACCAACAATCGTGACTCTTAGGACAAGTTCCTCTGTCCTGCACGCACTCGATGTACGCTCCGTAACTTCTGAAAATCAACTTTCCGATGATCAGAATGTGCTTGCACCTTGCTTGCGACTCTCTCAGCAATTTTCAGCACCGTGTCAATTGCAATACCGATTCTTTGGTTTACCCATACGAGTAACCACCTTGTGTAACCGCCGCTTGACACATCACAATCTGCAACTTCCTTTGCATTGTGATTCTCCCAGGTGTCCAGCAGTTGCTCCAGCAGTTTCTTCGACTTATCTCCTTATACTTTTATCAGCATCATGATTCCATGCATATCTCAGTGTAGTCCTGGTTCATGTCCCGTATGCAGCCTGTCAGGACCACGTCCTCTGCACACTCAATTCAAATATGAGTAATGTGTTGTCATCATCAAAATTCAACATGGGAACCATGTATCAACAATTTCCCCCTTTTTGATGATGACAAACACGTAGGGACAAATAAACTAGGAAATAGGTAAGCAAATCATAAGACTATGACCAACTGAGAAGTAAGTGAGACAAGTTCCCCTAAACCTATGCACAAAGCATATCATCAGAACAAGAACACACACTTGGTCTTGTTCCCCCTAAATCAGTACCCCCTATACTTCCCCCTTTTGGCATCATCAAACAAGGGTCAAAAATATCAACACATAAACCACAAGTATGAAACAGCCAAAATGCACACAAAATAAATTGCACAATAAACTTCGAAATTAAAAGCATATTGTCTTAAATTGCATGGAAGGGGAAATAAAAAGTTCAGACAATAAAGGGATTTATTTGGTAGGGATGGAAGGAAGGGATGAGTTCATGATGGTCAGGTGCTGGCATTCACCATATCAGGGCATTCAGACTCTGTCCTTAACTGCCTTCAGCACCACTTCCTTGAGTTCCTGGAACTCCTTCTTCAATCCTTCATCTCTGAGGACATCTTCCTCAACTCACCCTTGACCTGACTGATGTTGAAATCCAACTCAGTCAACCTTACTGAGTAATCATCAGGTGGAGGACTAAATCCATCAGAGTCCTCTTCATCAACCCTACCTTCCACAAATGACTTTTCTTCCATTTTGTCCAAGTCCTTTATCCAGCCTTCATCAGAAAATACTAAGCCCATTTTCTTGAAGTCACTCGGATTAAATTTCCTCACCACTGGCACTTCGTCCTCATGGTTCTTATACACTTCATGGTACTGGAGGATTTTCTTCACTATCCGTGCATACCCGACTTGCTTCATCTGGCTTAAATAACCCATCTGATTGATGATCATCTTTGGAAGATTAATTGGCTCTTTCTTCAGGATCTTGTCCATCAACAGAATGTCTTCCAGCTGAACTAGACTGGTCTTCGACCCTCTCGGCAGCAGATTTGTGACCATCAATTTGTGAAGGACCTTGACTTTGGCTGACAGATGCTTCGAAGGAACTCTTCCTGGCTTAGCTGTGCCACAAACTCGCTTTTGAACCACATATCTGTCTTCTTCATTCTTCGGCCATTGTCCCTTTACCCATTCCCCATATCCTTTATGAGGAATGTTGAGAATAATTGACAGCTCTTTGCTGGACAGGGTCAGATCCTCTCCTCCAATAACAAAGTCCAGATGGACATTGTTTCCCTTTGCTGATACTGATAACTGAGAATAAAACTCAAAAACTGCAGATGGACTTACCATTTCGTCCATATCGAACAAATTCTCCCACCCTTGATACTCCAGCAGGTCCAAGACCTCGTCTAGTTTCTGCTCCTTCAGAAACCGTACCGAAGACTCCATATCTTCTAATATCTCCTTCTTAGTGGTCTTCTGCTTCTTGACCATTGTAGCATCCTCATCGGTCTCAGAATCATAGACCACATTGCTCTTCTTCCTTTTGATCAGACATGACCTTATCGGCTGGGATCTTGTCCCCATAGGCCTAGTCTTCTTGGACTGCTTAGGAGTCTTGGCAGTTGCTTGACCTCTTGCTGGACTGATGATTACTACCTCCTCATCACTCGGAACTTGGAATGACTTTCCCTTTGCTAAGTCTTTAGCAACCCTTGCTGCTCTTGCAAGGATCTCCTCCTCAGTTTCATCATCATCACTGTTGACTTGGACCGATTTTCCCTTTGCTAAATTCCTAGCAAACTCTGCTGCTTCTTCTATTCCACAGCAGCACGATCATATCCTCAGTATTGTCAACATCATCTCCAACATTCCCATCAACCTGCACTTCAACAAACCCATCCACGACCGGGTTTCCCGAACCACCATCTTCATTATCGGTGTTCTCCACACTGTCCGCAGCATCATTATCAACAGTACGACCAATCGCAATCAAAATCCTTTGAATAACAGATGCAATATTCTCAGAGTCCTTACCGGAATCCTTCTCGCTTACCACATCGTCGTTCACAACCTCCTTGCCATTCGCATTCTCCGATCCGTGCATGTTGTCCTCTACAATCACGGACTCCATCTCCGTCGATTGAGGCGGTGGGGGACATACACGACCATCGCTCGCGACAGGTCCTCAACCTCTGAGGCAACAATAGCGTTGGTTTGGTGTTGGCGGCCATTGAATTGTTTGCAGAGGATTTCGTCTTCGTCGATTAGGGTTTCTGTAGGTTTGAGGACTGATTTTGCGGTGAGAAGTTATTTTTCCCGAACTGCTCCTCAAAACCCTTTGTTTTCGGTCCAAATTCAAAATTCAAATTACGTCATAATTGCGAAAACGGTTCGGCTTCCCAAGACCATGTTACACGCATCCACTCCATCTCCCAATCAATTCGTTGACTGCACAAGACTTTGTCTCCTTTTCTGACATGCATTAAACCACTGAGACAGATACCTTTAAATCTGCTCAACTACCAAATCTGGTCATTGTCCTGAACAGGTGAATACTGTACCCAGACCTTATCATGAACTCCACAAGGGACATTGTGATGGTTTGGCTTGACCGTAAGGGTCTATAGTACGAACATCACAATTCAAACACTCATACATTCACACAAAACGTACCTTTGAGTATTTGGCTAAGGAGGCTGGTACACTTCCTTCATGAGGCTACTGAGGATCAAGATCCGGAAGGTACTTGGCTAAGAAGCAAATACAATCCAAGCAAAACAAGACAATTTCACCTTTAATCAAGAAGTAAAATATGCAACCATTCTATTCACACATAGGCAGATTCACATACTTTAGGACATATGTATCAATGCTTACCCTTATTCTAACCAATCATTGAGGGTTAAGTTTAGAGATACCTCACTAGGTAGAAATCATACCAAGTGCTGTCCTGAACTTCTCGAATGTTTCCCTGCATAAAGCTTTGGTGAATATGTCCGCGACTTGTTCCTCAGTCCTACAAGTTTCCATAGAAACAAGTCCTTTCTCTACACAATCCCTTATAAAATGATGCTTAATCTCAATATGTTTCATTCTACTGTGATGTACGGATTCTTAGCTACACATATAGCACTAGTATTATCACAATAAATAGGGATATGATCAAAGTAGAGATTGAAATCACTTAGCTGATTCCTTAACCAAAGAAGTTGTGCACAACATGTGCTCCGGCAGCAACATACTCAGCTTCGGTTGTGGAAAGAGCTACCGAATTCTGCTTCTTGGACCCCCATGATACAAGACAAGATCCAAGGTACTGAGCCATCCCGGACGTTGACTTCCTGTCACATCTGTCCCCGGCATAATCAGCATCAGTGTATCCTTCCAGTGTCAAGGACTTATACCTCGGATACCACAGAACAAGGTTCTTGGTCCCCTTCAAGTACCTCAGGATCCTTTTCACAGCTTTCACGTGTGTTTCTCTCGGATCGGACTGGTACCTGGCACAGACACAAACACTGAACATAATGTCAGGTCTACTTGCTGTTAAATACAGTAGTGAACCAATCATTCCTCTATAAAGTGTTGGATCTGCCTTTGGAGAGGTTTCATCCCTGGACAAAACTGCTGGTCGAACTTGGAGTAGCAGAGGGCTTTGACTGATCAAGTCCATACTTTTTCACTATCTCGGACAAGTACTTGGCCTGATGTATCTGAGTCCCATTCTCCATCTGCTGAATCTGAAGTCCCAAGAAGTAGGTCAATTCCCGAACCATTCATCTCAAATTCACTTTCCATAAGCTCAGTGAACTTCTTAACCAATTCATCACTGGTTGACCCGAAACAATGTCGTCGACATAGACCTGCACTATCAACAGATCCTTCTTTGTCCTCAGAAGGAACAATGTCTGTCCACTGCTCCTCTCTCATATCCATGAGCTATTAGGAAATCTGACAACCTTTCATACCATGCCCTTGGTGCCTGTTTCAACCCATAAAGTGCTTTGTCAAGAACATAAACATGGTCTGGATGGACTGTGTCCTCAAAACCTGGAGTCTGTTTCACATAAACTTCCTCCTTCAGGTTCCCATTCAAGAACGCTGTCTTCACGTCCATTTGATGGAGCTTGAATCCATGTTGAACTGAATAAGCAATGAGAAGTCGGATGGCCTCTAACCTTGCCACCGGTGCGAAGGTCTCATCATAATCGATGCCTTCTTGCTGATTATACCCTTGTACAACCAACCGAGCCTTGTTCCGAACAATGACTCCCTTCTCATCCTTCTTGTTCCTGAACACCCAACGAGTACCAATCACCTTTCTCTTTTCTGGTCTAGGTACAAGTCTCCAAACCTTATTCCTTTCAAACTGATGCAGCTCTTCTTGCATTGCCTGAACCCAATCTGGATCCTTAAGTGCATCTTCTACCTTCTTTGGCTCAATCAGGGATACAAACGCAGTCTGGACTTGTTCCCCCTGAAACGCTGCATAGCAATAGTAATCCCGAAGTCTGACATTTGGTTGTCTCTCTCTAGGGTTTCTTCTCAACGGAACTACATCTCCAATAACTTCCTCTACTGGATTCTGATCGTTGTTACCATCCTCAGCTACCTGATCCTGATCAGTAACCTGGACTTGTTCCACCTGCCGTTCCTCTGGGACAGGTATCTGAACTGGATTCTCATCAACACCCACTTGTGCTGGATTCCGTCGGCAACCTCCTGTACCTCATCAACACCCTCTTGTGTGGATAACCAATGCTTCCTTCAGCATGGAACACATCTGGTCGAGCTAATACAAAGATTTCCTCTGCTGGTTCCTGTTGGACTTGGTCCTCAGCAGGCTTCCTAGGCATGACATTCTCGTCAAAGACCACATGTACGCTTTCCTCCATTTTCTGAGTTTGCTGATTGTACACCTTGTATGCCTTCTGCTGTGAGCTGAATACCCTACAAATATACCTTCATCACTCCTCGGATCTAGCTTTCCTAGCTGATCCTTCCCGTTGTTGTGAATGAAGCACTTACACCCGAAGACTTTCAAGTGAGAATGTTGGGTTTACGTCCTTTCAACAGCTCATACGGAGTCTTGTTCAGGATTGGTCTCAAATAAGCTCTGTTCAATACATAACAAGCTGTGTTCATTGCCTCTCCCCAAAACCTCTTAGGCAGGCCACTTTCCAGCAACATAGTCCTGGTCATATCCTCCAGGGTCCTGTTCTTGCGTTCCACTACCCCATTCTGCTGTGGAGTCCTTGGCGCTGAAAAGTTATGATAAACTCCCTGACTGGCACACCAGCTGATGAAATCTGCATTGTCAAATTCAGTACCATGATCTGATCTGATACTTTTAAGTTTCTGACCCAGCATTGTTTCCACAGCCTTGACCCAAACCTCAAACTGATCAAATACCTCAGTCTTGGAAGAAATGAATATTGTCCATGTATATCTTGAATAATCATCAACTAAAACGAACACATACTTTTACCTCCAATGGTCTGAGTCCTCATAGGTCCACACAAGTCCATATGCACTAACTCCAAAGGTCTGCTGGTACTGACTACATTCTTAGGCTGAAATGAGGTCCTGGTCTGCTTGCCTCTAGTACAAGGAACACAAACCTGATCAGGTACATGACTTACTTCTGGTAACCCCCGAACCAATTCCAACCTCTGAAGCTTTTTCATCAACCTGAGATTCACATGACCTAGACGCCTGTGCCATAAACTCTGAATCATCTGCCTTCGAAGACAGACATAGATACTCATCTGGGTCAAAGTCCGGATCAGTCATATATACTCCATTTTCCATGATGCCTTTGAGAAGAATCTTTCCTGTTCTTAGAGACTTCACATAGCACTCATTAGAAGTAAAACAACTTTATTATTACTATCTTGACAAGTTGATAAACACTAAGTAAATCAAACTTCAAGTTCCGGACCAAACTAACATTATCTACACTAACTTTCTTATTTAACTTAACCATACCTGTGCCTAGAATTTCACCTTTACTTCTGTTTCCAAAGGTAATTGAACCTCCGGAATGTTGTTGTAGAGAAGAGAAGTAGTCCACCTTTCCAGTCATGTGGCTGGAGCATCCACTGTCTACGTACCATGGACCTGTTCCTCTCTCTACCTGCACAGAAATGATTAGTTCTTACGTACCCAAATTAGCTTAGCCTTTTTGGGTTTCAAGTCAGCACGAAAGTTAACACTAGAAATGTTCTTTGGAGAATTTAAAACATCAGTTTTGACAGACTGATTCTGTCTGGTACATGTCCTCTGCTTTGGAAACTTTCTTGCATGACAGTTTTTCCAGAGATGACCTTCCTTTCCACAGTGGTAACAGATTTTCCTCTTTCTGAAATCCACTTTGTTGAACTCAGCAACCTTTTCCTTCTGTTTGTTGAGGTTGATCCCAGCTGGTCTTTGTCCTAGAGCGCTTTTTGCCCAAATATGATATCCTTTACCATATATCCTTGCCTCGTCATGAAGATCCACCTTCACCCGTGGAGTCTCCTGGGTTCACCAGCACTTGGACCTCTCTTCAGAATAGTCACTTCACCATAACCTAGTCCGGTTTAGGTTTCTGAACTCTGGAACTGTTCCTTCTAGCCATAGGTTTTGAACCTGCAAAACAGCTTCTCGTTTTCCAACGAGCTCATTCTGAAGTTGCCGTATCTTGGCAGACTTCTTCTCAATGACAACTTCTTGCTTTTCAACAAGGTTAGACAATTCATCATTCTTATCACAAAGCCTTCTAATAAGAAACATTAAAGTAGAATGTGATGTATATTTAGATGAATCAGAAGAAGAAGAATCTACCTCAGATGTAGATGATTCTTCCTTTGCCATTAAGCAGTAATTCCTTCTGGAAGATCTAGACCCAAACAGACTGTCGAGGTCACTGTCCTCATCTGAATCACCCCAAGTAGCTATCATAGCTTTCTTGTCTTTCTGTTTCTCATCCGGTTTGTCATCCTTTGACTTCTCCTTGTCAGCTTTATCTTTCTTTTTCTTTCTACAATCCTAGCAAAGTGTCCCTTTTTCTTGCAATAGAAACACTCATCATCCTTACCGGCGGTGCGTTTGGAAGACGAGTCCTTTGAACCAAGTTTCTTACTTGCGATCTGCAAAGCCTTGGACAACAGTGCCATGTCTGACTTATCATCGGATTTCTCATCGGATTCCTTTTCTTTTCCTTTTCCTTTGCCCTTACCGTTCGAGGACTTAGACTTCTCCTTGTCTTTGTCCTTTTCACTGACCAGTGCTATCTGCTTCCCACCCTTCTGAGGTTCACGTCCCTCAAACTTACATTTCTCTATAAGCATGTTACTTTCCAGCTTTGAGACTATTCCTCAAGAGTAATCCTCTTAGTATCAGGGAGAGCAGCTAGGGTCCTTGATATGTTATCCCATGCTGGACTAAGTCCTTGCAGAAAGTGGTGAGTAACTTCCCATTGCTCAAGTTCCTTTCCCAATCTGGACAGTGTAGACAAACTTCCCTGGAACTTAGAATGATAGTCATGAAGCGACTCATCCTTTCCTTGACGAAGGTTATTGAACTTCATCTGAGCGGTAATGATCCTGTTCTTCTTCACATCACCAGAACCTTCATAAATCCTTTTAAGAGCATCCCAAACTTCTGCGGGATCTTTATACATCATGACCTTGTCCAGATCACCAGGTTCGAGTGCAGAATGCAGAACTTTCATAGCCTGCGCATTTTTCTGGAGTTTCTTGTAATCTGCAGTGGTGTAAAAAGCCCTGGGTTTCTCTTTAGTTGGATCAGTATCATCCTGGATGATTTGACGGCCCTGTTCAATTATCTGCCAAACTTCTCCGTCCAGTGCGAGGACATGTTCCTCAAACCGAATTGCCCATGACGCATATTCTCCAACCTTCAGCTTTGGTGGAGTAGCAAACGAGTCTCCTGACATACCTGCAATGCTCAACAAGATCTAGAACCAGCGGCTCTGATACCAATTGATAGGATCGCTTGTTAGCAGTAAAGACTAGGTCTAAGACTTGTTAAGGACTAAGTCCTAGTTAGCAGGTAATTGTTCCTCAGAGATACAAATGCAGCGGAATTACGTCTAATGATTGACTTTATTAATCAATAGACTGTACAAGCACTACAATATCTATACAACAGTGTTTCAAACTATTATACACAGTCACCTTAGCCTGTAGGCTCAAAACCAACAATCGTGACTCTTAGGACAAGTTCCTCTGTCCTGCACGCACTCGATGTACGCTCCGTAACTTCTGAAGATCAACTTTCCGATGATCAGAATGTGCTTGCACCTTGCTTGCGACTCTCTCAGCAATTTTCCAGCAGTTGCGTCAATTTGCCATACCGATTCTTTGGTTTACCCATACGGGTAACCACCTTGTGTAACCGCCGCTTGACACATCACAATCTGCAACTTCCTTTGCATTGTGATTCTCCCCAGGTGTCCAGCAGTTGCTCCAGCAGTTTCTTCGACTTATCTCCTTATACTTTTATCAGCATCATGATTCCATGCATATCTCAGTGTAGTCCTGGTTCATGTCCCGTATGCAGCCTGTCAGGACCACGTCCTCTGCACACTTAATTCAAATATGAGTAATGTGTTGTCATCATCAAAACTCAACATGGGGACCATGTATCAACAGATGGGATACAAGTATTTTAGCATTGATTGATTATGCTCGTATCATTCCAAATAGTAAATAGACACTCTCAAAAACGAATTTGCACTACAATATTGGTCAGTCGCTAACCGTGCATGTCGCACAAGAACAGCCAGTAAACCAAATAGAGATGAGGGAACTTTTGTCACTGCTTATTTTCTGTGTACCTCCCTATCTTCGTTTGAATAGGAATAGAAATCACTGTGACTTTGGAAAATTTACGGCTGCTAGATGAGAGTCATTTATGGCAGGTGTTTCCCTTGTATTTTCATCAGTAGACTAGCTGGTCCTTTATTTTGAATTGATAGGTACAACAGAAAGAATCAAGTCCTGAGTCCATAAACAACATTCGCATTTGACAGGCTTCTTAAGGATCAAGGCTGTAATTAGAGAACAAAAGCCAGTGGAAGGTGGGCGAATAATGCTTTTGGGTGGGGATCGCACTTAAACCGAAGCCTCTCCCCTTTCCAAGCATAAGCTCTTGAGCCTCTTCTCTTTCCCTTGGCTACAACTACTTGGAAAGCTGACATCATTTTTCTCAAGGGAACTCCGCTTGTAGGGCTTAAATCCAGTATTATAAGTTCTCAGCTTAGCTGGATTAAGAGAGTACTGTGCTTCATTACCATCACATTTAACCCCTGTCTTGCCACTGCATTTAGCTTCTTGATCAGTACTGCAAGATTCATATATACTCCTGCTAAGGTTAACTGTTGATGAGAATCCACCCAACTTCAGCTCCGTGTCTTGGTCATTGTTGCTATGAGTGTCGAAATTACTTGGATCTAATGTTGGCGGAAATTTTTGTGGCAGCACTAGTCTGGAGAAAAGCGCTTGGAAAGCAACTCGGCCCTGACCATCATAATATATTTACTCATAAACAAACTGAAACAAAAATTGTATTGCATAATGAGGCTTGTTTTAAATACCTCATCGGACACCTCTTTCCAAGAATCACTGGTATTTACTGCATTTCTGGGACGTCGATTTGAAGAATCACCAGAATATTGAACATCAGTAGGTCCATTAGCCTCTTGGTTTCCTCTGTCACACTTCTCTAAAACTTCTGGTTCTAATTCAGTGCTAGAGGTTGTGTTGGAGCCAGAAGAGGAGCGGTCCAATTTTTTTCTGTCCTCTATAGGAGATCAGAAGCTTCGATCTGAGCACCAATTGCTGCAGATTCATTATTACCTATCACCACAGTTGGTTGTCGAGTTCCTTCAGGTTTCCCTGGAACCAAATTAAGCGGCTTGAACGCCGAGTTTCTCCCAGGAAACATTGGCGAGTCAACCGCTTCCCAATGCTGATCTTGTTTGACGGAGCAAACCTGAGGACTCCTTCCATTTGTCACATTCCTTGACCTGGCAGCTGCAGGACCAGCATTGTTTGTGGTATAACAACTCTGGTTGTGGGTGAGACTCTGTTGAGGGGGCAGAAAGGAATCAGTCCATTGGAAGCCCACCATGCGGTGGCTGCAGCAACAGTGGCAGTAGTGATTGCAGCAATGCTTGTAGCAGCCTCACTAGCATCCCTTAATTCATATGATAACCCTCCTCGATATCCTGCAGGATTTAAATTCGGCTGAAAAGCAGCGGCAGCAAGACTTGCTGCAGCATACGCTATTGGGTTTTGCTGCAGTGCAGATACAATTAAATTTGAGAAGGCAGAAGCAAATTGAAGATATGATTTATAACCATCTTCTTCAGATGGAGGATAAGGAGTTGCCGTTTCCCTAGTTCTGCACTCTCTAGTCGCAGATGTGTCTGAATCTGTGAAATGATTCTTGCAACCACGAACTCGACCAGGTTGCTCAGATACAAGTTGGTACAACAGAGGACTTGCACTCTGTCCGTCACTCTGAGTAGCTTCAGCACTGGTCGGACTATAACCTAGAAAACTTTTTTGCTTAAAATCCGCATGTTTATCAACTTTGTCAGGTATAGGCTGGGAGACTGTAAAGTCTCTAGTTTCACTTGAATCTTTGGTCATTGTCATCTGCTCAGTGCCAGCTCTATCAGGATGTTGATTTGATCCATTCACTTTCTTTACAGAAGACGCAGAGTACATATTTTTTTGTGTAGTACTTTGTGACCCAAGCATTGAGGCAGGCATGGGTTTTTCGCAATATGCAGTACAAGGAGGTGCAAGAGACATAGAGGGGCAAGGTGTTTCTGGGTTTTCTTGTCTGCCTATCTGCTGATATCAAGATAACACAAAAATAGGTAAATATTTATTTTAAGCATAATGATTGTAGGTCTGATCCTTTCAGTTAGGTAAAAGACGAGTGAAATGTTGAAACTTACCTCCTGAAAGGATCCCTTCTGCGATTCTGGTGAAGAGTCAACCAGACTTAGTTTTCCATCTTTACCTTCCACTGGTGCTTTCCAACCAGGGGCATCAGCCTTTCTTGGATACGGGTTGCTAGGTTTCTTTTTGGGACGTGGGGGAGGAATATCTATGTCAACTACTTGGCTGATTAGAGCGCCTTTATCAGATGCATCTTTTTCCAGCTGAATTGAAATGGATAAATATGAGCGAAAAGAAAGATAACATTTTGGAGGAATAAGTTTATAACAGCTAGGATAAGCCAGCGTGATCGATGACCTAGCAAGTAGTAGAGAAACTGTAAGAAATCTAGAAAAATAAACGTAGAGTTACAATCTAAAGTGGCCAGGGACAGATATATGCAACCAGCCATTTAATCAATCAGCAAATTTGGAATAAGAATTCAACAAACCTTAAATTAAACAGACAACAGAATCAGAGAGCTAAATGCGTTTCACATTTCAAGTTTTACAATTTTTATGGGAAAAATAAATGATCATAGCAACTGAGATTTGAGAATCCAAAAAAACATTTTTATTAATGACATATGACGACTTTGACAGATGCATGCAAAGATTCATATGCTATAAATGATTATGCCAAGTGCCAACCACAACCTCTTTGTAGAATTGGTAAAAACTCAAAAAGATTGCCGCATGCTTTACACCAAGCTATCTACCATATTTCAGTCCGGGGAGTGATGCGTCGGAATACAACGAGTATACATGTTTTTTAAATAATTAAGCAGCATATAATGAAAATCAAAAAATTGACTCAAGGCTAATTATTCAATTTTCTCACCTCTTCTGAAATCAGCCTTTACAAAATTAAGAGTTGTACGGAAGAGTCACAGAAACATACTTATGCTACAAACCAACAGAGAACATAAGAGTGCAACAAACAATAAATGATTTCAAAACCATTTTCTAAAGCATATAAGTAATTTGCCAAAAAATACAAAGTACTCGGACCTTCAGAAAGAACTTTTGTGCATGGCTTCTGATCTGCACAGCAGTTTTGGTTCCGATATGCTCTGCACATAATACATTTTTGTGGTTAGAACAAATTACAAGGCACATCATACATGTAAATTATCTGTGCTGAGATGTAATCAGACGCACAAGTTTTGGTGACAGCAATTTGCATATGAACACTTGATGAGCAATATAATTAATTTGTAGTATTTCCAGTTTACAAAACTAAAGTATCTGAAACAGGAGTTGGGTCAAAATAAATGCACACATCATGCTTATATTTTTTCTATAAAATATTATGGTACTAGATATGGATATCTTTTAGAGGGTCTTTAACTCTTTATTGTTTCTCTTACTCTACTTTCTTATTTCCAGTTAGACAGATTATTCTTTAGATTGTTGTACAACCTTAACTTCTAATACCAAAAGTTGATAGATCCTAATGTTTAAACTTGCAAGGACAATGCGAAAGACCTTCAATTTGCTGCCAAGCCCTCCCATATAGTTTCAATGCCTCTAGAAATCTACCATGCTCCTCCTCTGTCCACTTCTCTCGTTGTTTTGAGATTGTATACGGTTTCCTTGACTGCATAAAGTGATAAAACCACACAACAATACCCAATCACAAATATGTAAACTACATAACACACAGATAAGTTCCAAAAGTAAGAGTTACGCTAAAGGACCTTGGCATGTATCTCCTCCCCATTAGAATAATTATCCATAACTTAACTTGCAGAACCTACCACCACTTCAAAATCCTCTTGTACAAACAACATATAAAATAACCTTTTTCCATTTCTTTCCCAGACAGAGAAACAAAACAACCGTCCCGTGATAAAGAATTCTTCTCCTAAAGAAACACATCATTAACCAATTATTAGAATTCCGTCAAAGATATCCAAAAAGGCAAAACACACAAAAATCATCCATAACATAATTATATACTCTCAAATGAGATTACACAACTGAGATGTCTTGAGATAACCAACACCAAACTCAAGACAGTTCAGAAGACGCTTCTCCCAATCTCAAACAACTTAAAACAGCAATTCTCAACCTCAATCATCGCCAAATCCATCTCTGATCAGCCTACAACCTAAAGCATACAAAAGATCCAATCAGTCACTGCAAATCAACTCAAAACTCTCCAACTTCAAGCAACTAGTACCAAACTACATATGCTGAATCTGCATACCTACAGAAACGGCCATGACACTGCAAATTGTTTGGACTGCGATCACGCCTCCGTTCACTCAATACAACAGTCAACATATCACCATCATAATACGAAACTTGCCTGTAAAAATCGAGAATCCAATCAAAAGTGAATAAGCAGAAACTTAAAGCGCGAAATGGCCATAAAGTAGTGAAGAGTCTTGCACGGAGAAGTTCAGAGCGAGATCGTCGCAGCGATTTCAGCCACAACAAACTCCAGCTCGGATTAAACAGATAAAATCAGGGTTTATTCTGAATGTGCGGATGGTGTGAATAGAAGAGAATGGAAGACTGAAGAAGGATGCGAAAAAGAGAAAGGGGATCGACTTTTGTGACACGTGGCTAAATTTGATTGGTATAAGTTGGTGAGTTCATTGCGTTTTGACATTTGTTAGAATGTGCTCGTTGAATTTCAGCCACAAGTTTTTGGATCCGTAAAGGTTTTGACACCTGTCGAAAAGGACGCTGGAGGTGTTAGTCCTCAAGTTGGACTGTTGATTGAACCGAGCGACAAAGATTCGGTTTGATTTATTGAGCCGAAGATAAACCAATTAATTCAACTGGAATTAACATTAAACTGTGTCCTCATAAGTGTCATAACATAATCAGAGAGCATATCCTGTAGACCCCCTTAAAGCTGTGGATCCGTGGAACCTGCTCTATCACCGTCCATCCGTTAGTGGTAGTTGCTTGTTAGGAGACACGTGTGTTAAGTGGTACAGTTGCTGGTTCAGTCTCATCCCAATTAGTATTTAGAGTGTGTAGTGTCAAAAGGGTATATGGGTCTTTGAACAAGCCTATCAAATCTGTCTGTAAAATACAGACTGACAACCTATACCTATCTCTAATCCAAAACCCATTTTTCAAACTTCTTTCTCCTCTCGCCGATCTCTTTCCTCCTCAGTCTCTCCTTTCTTTCTGATTTCTAATCACTGTGTGTGTGGTTTTGAGCGGTGGTGGAGGAGGTGAAAGGCAGTGGTGGATCTATGTACTCAGTACAAGCGAAGCGGAGATGGAGGCTCGTGGTGGGCGGTGGTGGTGGATCTATGGGTTTAAGGTTCAGGTAGGAGGTGGCAGTAAGATGAGTTAGTGGGTTTGGATTGATTTTGGGGGATTTTGGTAAGTGGGTTTGGATTGATTTTGATTAAAGGTTGGATCTTTGCAGCTATTGATGCGTGTAGGCAGCAGTTGTCGGGGTCTGGTGGTGCTGCGGTTGCTAACAGAACGGATCCGGATCCGGATTGATTTGGATCTGACGGTTGATATTTGACAGCTGGACGATTGGGTGCTGTGTCGGATCTACAACAAGAAAGGAACGATCGATACTGGTGAGTGCAGCGGTGCAATTGGATACTGGTGAGTGAATCAGGTGGCTTTGGCGTCTAATTCTATATTCATTCGTAGATTTTGTTGTGTTAGGGTTATACTGAGGTTTAGAGATGATGTTGGTTTTTGTGAATGTTGTTTTAGTTTGAAAGATTGAGTTTTGGGATTAGGGTTAGGTGCTGACAGAGAATTAAGTGTTGGGTTTTGGTTAAAAGAGCAGCCTTTGTTATATTGATTATTTGTTATAAGAAGTAGTGGATACATTTCATGTAATATGGCCAGTTGATTACTGTTGATTTGCTTTTTATGATTGAAGTTTTTGTAATTGACTTAAGATCCATTGGTGTGTGCGCTAACGTGCGCAATTGGCAGATAAAAACTTCTTTCAGCAAGCTGTTGATGAGGTATGCTCTTTTTAGATCTGCTTAGTTTTTAGTACTATTGGGTTGAACCACTTAAATTCACGTGTGTTTGTTATGCAGGATCCAGATAATGAACTCTACAAGAAGTCCTTAGAAGTTACTACTAAGGTGAGCCCTTTCTGTATATTTTGTATTTAATTAGTTTCTGATTGTTTTTAAGTTCTTAATTTACTTTGTGAAGGGATTATTGTTTAAGCCTCACTGACTTCCACTGATAGCATATTAATTTTCTGGTTGCAGGGATTGAAATATATTGTGCGCCCACAGCTGATTCGCGCGATGTGTGGCAAGCATCCATGATTCACATTGCTTTGGAAGGTGGATGCTTTGTTTTGTTAGCCAATCAGTTTTGTAGAAGAAAAGATTACCCACCTGCACCTGAATATGAGTTTCTTGGGCTGGATGAATTATTTGTATTCTTTGTAACTTGAGGGACTAAATTGTATATAATTATTTTTGTATATGATTGTTGATTTTTTGAACCCAAATGGCATCTTGTATTTTGTATGTGCATCTTGTATGTGCAACCCAATTGTTGCTGTATTTTATATGTGCATTTAGTATGTGCATTTCGATATGTGCATTTCTTATTTGCATTATCTGCATTTTATGTTTAGATTTTGTGTTTGCATTTTGTGTTTGCATTTTTGTTTGCATTTTGTGTTTGCATTTGTGTTTGCATTTTGTGTTTGTCTATTATATTGCGCTTATTATCGCCAAATTAACCTGTTGGGATTAAAAACTCTACACAATATGCATTTTCTATTTGCACATTTCATGTTTGCATTTTGTGTGTTGCATTTTGTGTTTGCATTATATAAAACGTAAAATGCATTTCTTATTTGCAAACATCTTGTATGTGCATTTTGTGTGTTGCATTTTATGTTTGCATTTTGTGTTTGCATTATATAAAACCTAAAATGCAAACAAAAATTGGAAACACACGCTCTTCAAACATGAAATGCAAATACAAATGCAAACAGAGGGTGCAGCAGCTTGTGTTGAAGTAAACATGAAATTATTTTCTGTTGAAGTAAACCTCAATCATCAAATGGGGAGGAATTACATCAGAAAACAGTATCAAGAACGAAAATCAAGCACAATTCTCCCAGCGAGGCAATATGATGCCTACAGCCAAATAGAAATAGCTTAAACAAACTACCATAACAGACCAACTCACATTTCAATAAACTCTCAAAGCCATCAACCACTTCTCGCAAACCATAACATATCACCCATGAACAAAAGTAAACCTTCTCGCATTTTGTGTTTGCAGTGTCTGTATTTACAACACATGTCGACTGAGTGAACTGGTAACTGTATATTGTTTATTATTTTGGATCGCGTTATATTTTCGTATGTCCTGTTCAGTTTCGTTTACTTGTTTGAATTTTGATTTGCAATACGACTTTTCATTTTATGTTTGCATTTTTATGTTTGCATTTTTATCAAAATACAACATATTTTACAGACCTCTACACCAACAGCAGCGTACACAACAGTCTCAATCTCCTTCACAACCACAACAACACACAACTCATCTTTTTCTTCAGCAACTAACGGAACTCAGCACTTCAGCTATGACTTCACAGACAACGGAGTCCAATATGTTGCCCCATTCGGAGATGTAGTCACTAAACAATGAGAATCATCCGTTACCATACAACTGCGATTTCCAACTGCGAACATAACACAATTTAGGTAAAATGATACTGAAGCATATCATTTTTGTTCAAAATAATGCAATGCAACACAACACAGGACGACTGCATGCTGAAGTGCAAGTGGGGAAAAAATGCAACTATGAGTTGCAACTACAAAGTGCAATAGTAAGGTGCACATATGAGGTGCAACAGTTAAAATGCACATACAAAATGCACATAGCTTCAAGCAACCTTCATGAGTTTGCATTTTATGTTTGCATTTTATGTTTGCATTTTGTGTTTGTATTTTATGTTTGCATTTTGTGTTTGCATTTTGTATTTGCCTTTCATGTTTGAAGAACGTGTGTTTCCATTTCTTTGCATTTTATGTTTTATGTTACGTGATTGCATTTTATTTTTTTTAATTTTAAATAATTAAATAATTATTATTTATATTAAGTTCGTTTAATTTTCAATAAATAGTAATGTTGAAGGGAATAAAAATATTTGTTTCATAACTTGTAAGAAATTGTTTACAAATAATTTTCATAACTTGTAAGAAATTGTTTACAAATTGTAGTGATTATGGGTGAGATTGAAATGGATTAAAAAGAAGATGAAGTCTTGGGAGTTGATGAGTTTGATATGAAAATGAAATTTGATGAAAAAATTGGTGGGAAACTAAAATCTACAAACTCACATCACATTTAATTCATTCCAAAAACTTACACATCACACATTTAATGTCATCCTAAAACTAACACATCACCACATTAATGCTACACACACTTGCAATCAATAATTAATGCTAACATTTCCCTACAAACTAATTCCTAACTATGCCTATATTGCCCTTGGTTACGAAATTAAAATTGAATTAACCAAGCCACGTGTCGCTTCCACAATCCATCTCAATCCATGATCCAATGGTGATGGAGGGGGTTCCACGGATCCACCAAAAGTGGGGGGTTCCATGGGATATTTTTCCAACATAATCATTATACTCCAGTGTTTGTTTCACCAAATATCCACTAGCAGTACATTTTGTAAAGATTGAAGTTGCATCCAATAATAGTACAAGTATTTTTTTTTGATTGAAACCTTCAATTACATGGAGAACAACCAAAATGAACATAACACCTACAAAAACTATCCTCAAATTGTATGGATAATATAACCATTTAAAATCAGTCTAATAATCGTAGAAGGGTGGTGACTTAATGATCATGTTTTTGTCTGACAATCAAGAGCGTTTAGGTTCGAGTCGCCATGAACGCACCATTTCTAATATTTGTGAGAAGTGTCTCTCCCTTGTGAAGAGGGTTTTCCATACAAACGTTGAATTCGGAATTCAGCCCAAATGAGAGATTATGTTGTTAAAACCTTAGTTAGTAAGTTTGTTGATGAATCAAGCGAAAGAATAAACTGAGATAAAATATATTCATTGTTGAATGCTGACGCACAAGAGAATGATATATTTACGAACTGAATGTGAACGATGCATTTTTACAGATCAAAAAGCCCACATAACACCCCCTTGGATTTCACAAAGGTGAAAAGTTTGAACGACATGTGTGCAAACTTCTGAAAAGCCTATATTGTCTAAAACAAACATCTAGTAAATGACTCACTAGTTAAGATTACCTTAATCTAGGTTGGTTTCAAGTTAAGCCTCAAAGAGACAAAGACTATGTTGCATTAAGGGTTTATGTTGATGATGTGTTACTAGAGTCTAGAACCTCTTTCGAGTTCGTTGATATTAAAGTTTGTTTTAATAAAATTTGACAATTGGATTTGACAATTATTTTTAATTTAGATTTCATTTATTGTATTATTGATAATCAACACTCAGATATTGTGTGTCACTTATTCGTATTCCTCGGTTATTTATAATTACAAATTGAACTCAGATTTAAAATTGGGCGTTTCCCCTCTTCTCGTAGCTGCTGCATATATATATGTTATGGCGGCAGCTTGAGCTCGACTTGGCTAGTAAAATCAGCCCAGTAACCCTTCCGACATTCATGCTAGATTTTACTATGAAACTACACTTTCTATAATTATTTCTTACTGGAATTGTTCCCATTATGTTATGCTTCTAATCTCCCCTTACAACATGTTTGCTTACATACAGAACCTACTAATGCATTTACTTTCTATAACAAATATGACTAATATACATCATAGGTTAACAAAGTAATAGCTCACAATACAGTATATCTAACTCATATCAAAGCGGCAAATCTTATTTTGTATGAATTAATATATTTTTATTATATAAATATAATTTATAATTCAAATATATGTTGATCTACAAACGTATCCGTGACGAATCCTTGTATGGTACTATACCCGTATGTGCATCCGTATCCCGTACCGGTGCAACGTCAAGAGAGCACTTTCGTGCGCTGAAAGAGCTCGTAAAAATGTTCAACATGTTTTCTTTTTTTGATAAAATGAGTACTCAGACTCTAAAAGGTACATCTGAGGACTTAAATCCCAATTGACTAGCGAATGGAGACCTCGAATACAAAAAAGATAGTACAGTAAACGTAATGTAAACGAGATACTTTGCCTCAGTACCAAAGAATGCGCGAACAAATAATGACAGAAAACGAGTGAGCACGACCTAGCTGATAAGTCTGAAATTACAGAACCTCCAGGCTGCTTTAATAATACGAAAGATTTGGCCGTTGAATTTTAGAAAAATGGCCTGAGGATTCTGATTCAGAACGGTCCGAATAGCAACTTTACTTTTAGCATGATCCTGCTCCACTAAGGTCCTCCATGGTGCATGCAATCCACGTGTAGCATAAAATGAAGTTTTGTGCATGTAACAGTAGTAAATTCCAGGACACGCGGCTGAAAGGGCAACAAATGAAACAGGTAGATGGACATGTGTCTGGACAACAGCGAAGCAGCGATCACCAATCTCTTGCCACGTGGAAAGGCAGCTGTCACAAGTCGCCACCTAACCGAGGTGGCGCCGCCGCCAACAGCAAACCACTCAACCGCCACCGAACCACTAACTGAAACTGGAACCGGAGACAACAGCCAACCCAACAGAACACCACCGCCACCATATTAGCAAACCAACCCAACAGAACCATCAACACACCACCGCCACCATTTTAGCAACCCAACCCAACAGAACCGGAGACGACAACAGCCACCACCAACGGCAACCGAAGCACCGAACCGAGCTCAAACTGACCAAAAGAAGCACAAACGTGCAACAAGCTCGAACCGACCTCAGAACAGGCGAACAAAATCAACCGAAGCTGCCGCCGAAACAACACAACCAACAACATCATAGGCATCTGAAACATAGACATGCTCTCTTAACTTATTAAGCTAGAGAGAAAGAAAAGGAGACTCTGTCTCGAATGGTTTTAATTTGTGAGATAGAAATTTGAGAGGTAAGATAGAGGATAGAAAACGAAAGCTTCTTCCATGGAGGAAGTAAAATTCCAAAAATTCTCTCCACCTTAAGGTGAGAGAGAAAAAGAAAAGAGAGAAAAACTCTCTCCATAATGTTCAACATGTTTTCGATCTTCCAATATTAGTATCTTCTGTATATATTGCCGGTGCTAACAGTCTAAAGACGTAGTGCAGCTGATGAAAAGAACATGTCTCAGGCATTTGCTCAGCAACCAAGTTAAATTTCAAATACAGTTATTCTGCAGTAAGTTGTCAATTCAACTTATTTCAACATTATGCTTATTTTTCAGTAAGTTATCATGCACCTTCCCTACAGTTTGCATGTGTTATTTGAGTTGAGTCCTATCTAAACAGCTTGGTTCTTTCATTCTATAAATTGTTGGACAGACACTTGCAATGAAAATCCAATGCTATTGCCTATTGGCAGATACTAAAGCAAATAAGCCAAAGAGGGAAACATGGACTTGCAAATTCCTGCGGCAGTTTGTTTTTACCATTACTTTCATGATTTGGCTGCGGCTTGTTTGTTACGCAACTTTGTGTTATAAAAAATTTTGTAGCGGCCCAATCAGATAGAGGTGGACCGCTGTGCACGCAACTTATTATTTGTAACGAATGTCTGTTTTTTCACGTCCGTAATGAACGCAGAGGATCTCAACTATAATTTCAAATCAAATCATTCTACAGTTACAATGCCTCTAACCATATCAGCGCCCTGCACGTGGAAATAGCATGCGAGAGATTCGCACTGCACTTTACGCATCAATCAAAAAATAGTGGAAGCAAAGGCAAGCCAAATGAATGCCTTATGGCCCCCTCTTCACCGTCACTTTACAATCTTAGGTAGATTTTGATGAACCGTTGAGATGTCACTGTTCAATGAAAGTTGACATTTGCGAAAATACCCTTAACTTCATAGAAAAAATGGGTGCAAAGTGCATGCAATTGGCCATTTTTTTGGTTTCAATTTCATCATTAATTAAAAAACATCATTCCTTTCAAATCTTTTTCATCATCATCAACTAATACTAAGACCACGTTTGGTCATAATCAAAACGCACAGCGGAACGACCGGTCGAATTACACCCAAATTAAACATCGACTTAATAAAAAAACCAGACCGAGTGCAGAACCGACACACCGCTCAAACCCTAAAACACCCAGAAAAACCGTGGTGGTGGTGATGAGAGTGGTTGTTGACATCTTTGTCAATCAAACCTCGTACATATCGAAACTCAGCTACATGGCAAGGAATTGTTATCGCACCTTGCTGCTCAAATCCATACTCTTCCTCAGCGTCTTTCAACAACTGCATGAACAATGGATGGTTTAAGTACATGACCGGCACAACAAATCTCTGTTGCTCTTTCTCATCTTGACCTACTTTGACCGCCAGACATCCCTTTGGTATGTCGCCCACCGCCTTCTGCTGACCTTTTCGATGGAAACCCATTAGACCCTTTTCGCCGCTGACCATCTCAGAATCAAAAAATGTAAAATTGATGACAAACGCGAGTGGTCTTGAGATTAAAAAACTGAAGAACAAGGCCAGGGGTCAGAGAAAAGAGTTGTAGACAAGGAGAGGAGAACAGACATGGTGATTTTTTCAGATTTGGAAATCAAATGATGGAATTTGGAAATCAAATATTCATGTGTTGATTTTGGGAATTGAGAGGAAGAATACTCGGGAAGGCTAGAATGGTTTTATAGAATTGAATTGGAATTAGTATTTATTTAATTAGGGTTTTGACTGATTGATGAATCTAAGCCGTTGATTTCGGGAACATAAGGTGAGATGTCGCTGTTGAAAAATAGACCAATCAGGTGCTAAAGATATGACACGTGTGCAATTAATGCTTACACGTTGGATGGAGTGTGGGACCAGGTAAGGTAAGCAATTGTGGCCGTTGGATGATGTTTGGGGTTGGGGACGGAGAATCGATCATTTTATGAAACATGGATCGTATACGGAAGGGACAACTACTTGGTACTTATTTTACGGTTGGTGGGGATTTGAGCATACTAAGATTTAAAAACTGTTTATATTTAAAGCATGCATTGATTTTCTGTGGTACCACTTTTTCCATTTATAATCCAACCTACTAATACTTGAACTATTATTTGGTTATCAATTTACGTTAATTATAACTTGAATACTGAAGAATTATTGCTATCAAACAATTTTATTTTTGTTACAAATGTATTTTTAGAATGCCTATTTAGTCAAAAACTTGTTATTGCTCGCCCTCTAAGTGGAAACATTGGCATTTTGAAACATAAAATTAAAACTGATGGTAGTTTGCCACCAATTTACATTTTAACCCTTAATTTTAAATTTGACGGATGATTTCGTTAATTTTCAATGATAAATTAGAAAAAATGTAAATGATCGATCTTCGCAGGTTACCCTTGAGGTTCAAAATTGAAGGTTTAAGTGTTTATTGAAATTTTCCAAGTAAAAATATCAAAAGGCCCTGATTTATTTTGTTAAAAAACACTTCATGTACGTTGACTAGAAGTATTTACAGCAAAAAATTAGGCATGAATAAAATGAGTACAAATCTACTTTTATCCAAACAGTGAATTTTAAACGATTTTGTTTTTAGTAGCTAACTGCTTTGTGTAGATTTTGTGGGTGTGGTGGGGTTTACATTGTCTGCAAGATCGAAAATGTATGATGATGGATCTTTGAACGGACGCATAAATAACTTAAAAATGATGTCAATTTGCATGGCTATCTTTTGGTGCACTTGATTTCGACAACCGACCTAAATTAGAATATTCATTAGCTATGATCAAAATCCGATTCATTGAATATATGTAAATAATTATAGCCTGTCAAATAATATTTCTACAGTAGAATTTAATGCTTTGAATATTAATTAATTGTGCACGTGTCAAAACATTTTTATAACAAAATTTTGTCTCTGAAATTACGTAATGTACATGACAAGTTAGACTTCGTATTATTTAGCATATATTAGGTAAATGATGAGGGAGGTCCAAAGACATATAGTTGATGGTAGTGGTCGACATTCCACAACATAAAATGAAAAGTATTGTTGGCTAGTTTTCTAAGCAAAGATGTTATGATGTAGGGGAAATTAAGGAGGTAAAGGTGGTATCAAACTAAGATATCATTGTATTTGTTCTTTACATTGGAAACTACAATAAATTCGTTAGGCACAATTAACGTATTATTAAATTTCATGCGTATAGTTGAAGAGTTCGCCCGTAATCTCTTTGGTATGTACACAGTTAGCAACACTCTCAGTTAGTTATGATTAAAATCTTAAGTAAAGAAAAGAGATCAAAAATGTTTTCAACAATAATTATCATGATTTAGGCCAAAACAGTAAATTTGATACTTTTCGAACGTGACTTTGGTGTGCTCGCGGGACAAATTTATGTGGCAAACCAAATAAGTGTTGTATCCTATTAATTTGTTTGAATCGAGCACTCATATTAAACTTATTAAAGCAATTAAGCTATCAAAGAAGTTGAATAATAGGGAATAAAGGGCATAATCTGATTAGAATAGTTTACTAGAATTTAAAGCAGAAGAATGAGACAGTTTGGCCGAGTGGTCTAAGGCGCCAGATTTAGGCTCTAGTCCGAAAGGGCGTGGGTTCAAATCCCACAGCTGTCATTTGTTTTTGTAGATTTTTAAAATTTTCATATAACAGCCTCCACGCGCGCAGACGGAAGGAATGAAGCACCAAAAAAATCTGAGGGTGAGGTCCGGGTTCGAACCCTGACCCTGAGGTTCCTTTGTCAGGTCCCTCAACCAACAGAACACCACTCTATGTAATGGGAGATGAAGGCCGGTCAAGGCATAAAGCAAAAGGGTCGTATTCATTTTAAGAAACATGAAGGCATTTAGAGGCAGATTCAGAGATATTGTCTGCTGTAGAACATTCTTTTAAACCTCGTAGGCAAACGACATGGGCATAGCCCTAAACGTGGAAAGCTGTTGAAATGAACATGCATGCGTACCAAATTGCTGACGAGAGAGATATAGTAGCATATCCATGGGCAGTGTAACGGCCAACTTAAGCTTCATATCCTTTGAGACTGAAACCGAAAGCTGATAGCTGACTCATTTAGTTCAGCCATGATTCATGAACAGATCTGCTAGAGTAGTTCGATCCGACTCAACTTGACTCTACTGCTGTTGATATCCTTCAGATCAGCAACCGATTCACGCTTAAAGGATGGAAGTTCAATAATCATCTCAACATCAGCCTCTTTCTTCTCATGATGATTGTAGGAATGGAAAACTTGAAATTTAGCAACATGTCTTTAACTAATAATGCATGAGAGGAGCAGCAAGCATTTTTCGTTTATTTGGTATTGAATATTTTTTTAACAAGGGTTGTTGACATCAGCTCCTTGTTTTGTGCTTATCTTATACATAACACAACCGTTTTTGACATGCTATAAAGAGGAAAGAAAAATGAAGATTTTTCGTTCAGTAGCTTGAGTCAAATAAGAAACGGATAAAATCGAAAAACGTGGTATCAGTTGTTCTGTAAGTTGTTGCGGAACTACTGCACACATTTCGTAATTTAATCATAAAGTTCACATAAGATGTTGGATTTGACCGAGTAATATATGGTTAGAAAGATAAGAGAAAGATCTAAAACTTATCTTCATGTGCCACGTTCTAAATCGGATTGGATCGTGGGTGAAAAACGTGATAATGTAACGGTCAGTTTCTAGTCCACTAAAAATCTGGACTTATGTCTTATAAATAAACTCTCTAAAGTTTATTTGATAAAAATCATCTTAAAAACAAAACATCTCATGTGCTGAGAAACCAGGATATACCAAAATATATTGCAATTTCTATTGGTGTATAGAAATTAAGAAACACCCGAATTAGTATTCTCTATCAAGAAGAAAGTTCAGTTTTCTAATTAATTTCTCGGTGGATACTGAGGAGGGCTTCTATTTTGAAGTCTAGCTTGCTGTGCAACATCAACAAGTAATTCTTGTTTGAAAACAAGAAACAAAGGTATGAACATCTTTGTTCATTTGTTCATATTTATCGGTTTGAAATCAGTTGCATGCAAAGATCTTGTATGTAATTCTTGTAAAATTTTAATTTTCGCTGGGTTTACTGACAAGAATTCCCATCATCCGTTATTGCCTAACCGTGTCATTTGGTATGCAAAAACTGCACAAAAACGAACCGGTAAATTCAGACCAAACACGAACCTTCAACCCAATCAGATGCACCGGTCGGACCGAGACGATTGTAAGCTGCTACTATTTGTACCACTTTTCTCTCAATCAGTCTCATCTTCAGCATTGCAATTTTCTAGGGTTTTCTTTTTCGTCTCGTCGCATCGGTAAGTTTTCGTCTCTCGTTCCGTTCATTTATTCTTCGATCGCTCTTACGTCTTCGGCGATTCTGGATTCGTAATTTTGTATATTTTAGGTTTCTCGGAGTTGTTTGGCAAAGAAGATGAGGCCTGTGTTTTGTGGTAATTTCGAGTACGAGACTCGTCAGTCGGACTTGGAACGCCTCTTCTCAAAGTATGGAAGGGTTGACCGTGTAGACATGAAATCTGGTACTCCTTTTACTGCTCTAGGGTTTGCTTTCGACCTCATGAATTGGATTTATCCATTTAAATCTATTGATCACAATTTTGTGGAGATTTCGTTACTTTTCTGATGGTAGATTAGATTACTAGTAGGTTTTTTATTATAAAAATGTGGTACGATTCTCCGATTGTGAACTTTTCTGTTATAAAAGTTTCTGTAAGCTGTAAATCATCTATTGATTACAACGAAAAATAATTATAAAGGTGATTCGAAGTGATTAAATAAATCCAACATGTAGATTCTGGCGTCGAGAGGGAAACAAATGACTTAAAATGATATCTTTTGATTGAAATCTTGGTATTTAAGTATTTGTTTTGGCGCAGGATTGTTTGCTAAAGGAACTGAGCTTGTATCTAGTGTGGCTCATCTCTACTTATTGCAAACTTACTTGTATTGCCAAGGAATCAACTTCCTGCTCGTTTTCCTTCAACCATCATGCAACATCATGCCTTTCTTTCACCAACAAACACATGCCCTTATATCTGCTTTACAGCCTAGGATAACATGACTTCCAACACGGATAGTAAAAGGATGTTTTATTTGCCATGCATGCCTTGCTACCTGTCTTCATCCACACAAAATTACAGAAGGATCATTCTAATACCTCTTGCCATGCCAACTTTAGCTCAACTGCTCTGAATTTTGATGCATCTGAGAAACATTTGGTGTGTATGATAGGATGCCTACCTTGTTTAGTTCATGATTACTGCCTGCCCTTCCTATCATCAGATATTCTGATTCATGAAGGTGTAATGTGTCACTAAATGTCATCAGAGGAAAATATTTTTCATGTTTCGATCAGTGGTCAGTCTGCTTGAGTGCCTATCGCCGATCTTCTGACTTCCTCAACTGCATCTGATTGTTATGATAGGGTTTGCATTTGTGTATTTTGAGGATGAACGTGATGCTGAGGATGCTATTCGTGGTCTGGATCAGATGCCATTTGGTTATGACAGGCGTCGTTTATCTGTTGAATGGGCAAGGGTGCGTAATTTCTATATAGATCATCTTGGTTTAGTTTGTGTTTGTGTTTGATACATTTCTTGTACAGTCTCTAAAAGTCTAATCACACGATGTCCATATTTGAATTTCAACAGGGTGAACGCGGCAATTCTCGTGATGGGTCTCGGTCAGTATCAAATCAAAGACCTACGAAGACTTTGTTTGTCATTAACTTTGATCCAGTGCGCACTGGTGTTCGCGATATTGAAAGGCATTTTGAGCCATATGGAAAGATCCTGAATGTGCGCATTAGGCGGAACTTTGCTTTTGTCCAATTTGAAACACAAGAAGATGCCACCAAAGCCCTCGAGTGCACTCACATGAGGTACACAGATTTATATTCATTTGTTTTTTAGGTTTAGCAAGTTCCTTATCCTTTTAATACTTCTTAAGAAACTTTTCATGTTCTGTAGCAAGATATTGGACAGAGTTGTGTCTGTTGAATATGCATTGAAAGATGATAGCGAGAGAGATAATAAATATGATAGCCCTCCCAGAAGGGGTGGTAGGCGTGGAGACAGTCCTTATAGGCGTTCTCCAAGTCCTGCATACCGGAGAAGCCGTCCCAGCCCTGACTATGGAAGAAGTCGCCCCAGTCCTGATTATGGAAGAAGGCGCCCCAGCCCTGACTATGGCAGAAGACGCCCCAGCCCTGACTATGGCAGAAGACGCCCCAGCCCTAGTCCAATTTATGATCGATATGATGCTCCTGTAGCCTACGGTAGGCACAGATCTCCTATTGGAAGACAGCTGAGCCCTGACATTGGCAGGGACAGGAGTCCTGATGTCGGTAGGCACAGGAGCCCTGACATTGGAAGGATGCGTAGCCCTGACGTTGGCAGGCACAGGAGCTCCGATATTGGAAGACTGCGCAGCCCTGAAATTGGCAGGCTTAGGAGCCCTGACAACAGTAGATACCGCAGGCATGTACCTTATTGTTTTTCATTCCAATGATTAATTTTATTTCTAGTTTCTAGTATCTAATTTTCTGTGGTTTCTGTTTTTCTTTACCAACAGCCGGAGCCGGTCACCTATTCGACGGTCAAGGTGAGGATGAATGTGAAGTGAAGATGACTTTGTGTTATGTATGGTCTAAAATGAAGTGTCACGACATTGGATTCTGAGTTCAGTCTCTACTTTAGTTGGATCTCTAATTCTCTTCGATTTCGTGGACAATGCACGTTTTGCCTTCAATATTTTGCTGTTAAGATGTGGACGGCTGCATTTGTCTGCAGTATTTTTCCTACAAGAGCCCGATCATAAACATTTTATTACGATTTGATTTAAGCTTTCATAATTACATCCGAACAACCATGGCCAAGAACAGTAAGTAAATGCATCTAGGATCAGTCCACATTATTTAATGGTGGACAATCAAGAATAGCATATAGGGCAACTGGATTCTTTATTTATGATTCTGGGTGTCATATTCTAGTGTTTTACGCATGTTTCAAGAGCTATATGGAGTTTTGGGTATTTAGTATTTGCTACTGAGTACGTTGCTACTGAGTACGGTTAGTACGTCCGTCAGTGCTGCAGCTTGTTTTTCTTGTTCATCCATCTCCTTTTTGCAGCTTCTATGGACTCTTCCTTCATCTTTGTCAGCTCATGGAACATGAGCTCATACTTCAACTCAATTGCATCCAGTTCCGTCTTTAGCTCTTGGCTTGGGTCGTTTTCCGATAGAGACGATGACGAGTAACACCTAATCAGGCTGTCTATTGTTTTGTCCGGAGTCGTCTTGGTTAAAGGAGAGTCTGTGTTTGTTGATGAAGATGCGTCATATCTATGCAAGTTATAGTCAGTCTCATTCCATGTAAACAATGGGTGGGAACAAGAAGCATGGTTTGGAACAGTCATGTTTTTGGTGGTAGCATTTTCAAGCGACATGAATGAGTTTGCTGAATCTTGGGAGATTGTAGAGTAGGTACGGTTGCCCACAGACAAGTTCAGACGAACCACTTCTTTAGTAATAAATGGCACTTCTTGTTCCACAACCAGATTTGAAGGCTTTTCACTTGTTATAACAGATTTCCATGGAAATTCACAACAATTTACATCACTGCCAGTAACGAAGGAGATCCCTTTGGGTGATATCGCCGCACTGCCATGGGAGGGAGTCCACTCGGGTACAGTCTGCAATATCACATAATCGATGAACTCGGCAATAAAAGGGACATCATGAACCTCGAGGTTCAGCTCCTCAACCATCTCCTTCGCAACCAAATAAGCACTGTCCATGTCGAGGTAGAAGAGGAAATGTATATTCTTGATATTTCCTGCAAATAAAAGAGCTCTAGCCCCTTAGCTGCCATGACACTAAATAAGCATTGTCAAAGGCAGCACAACACAGAATTTAATTTTTGCTCACCGTGCAAGTCAACAATGCGCAAGGTCAGTGATATGGATTTGTCATCATTTCTCTTACCCCTCATCCTAAACTGAATATTCCCATTCATCCTGCAATATTCCAAGGTTGAGGAGGGACTTTCAAGAGGGCTCAAAGCTAGCTGCATGCGGTCAGAAGCTACTTCCACGTAAAGGGGTTCCGATTTCGAAAAATGACCAGTTGTTGGTTTAAGTATAGGAAACATCATAGGTTTATGAACATGCTCCAGTGAATCTTCACAGAGGAGGAAACCATCTTTTAGCAGCTCTTCAGCTGAAAGTCGTTCAGATGCGGATACCAAACATTTCTCTATAAATGCCTTAGTTTGAGAATCAGCAACCTTTTCAAGCGAAGCTGGTTTAATGCCCTGTAAATCAAGGCAGATAACCAGCTCGGAATTCAAATCGATGGACAGAAAAGAAGCAAATGGAAGACTGAGAAAGGATGACTTACAGAAGTAACCTTCCTATATATCTGAGCAGGGTTCCTACATTCGCTGTATGGATGCTCGAAAGTAACCATTTCTAATAGGCACATTCCAAAAGAATAGATGTCGATTAGTTCATTATACTCCTCCTCATACAGCTCAGGCGCCATAAATTCAGGTGTACCTGATGAGAAGGAAGTATTAATGACTAAAGTTAAGCAATCTAAAGTCCTGATTCATAAATCCTTTAAGTTAAAAATAATAAAATAATTTGGACGACATTGGAAACCAAAAGAGCACAGAAGAGTGAATGCTTGCCTAAAACACTGTGAGCAGTTGGTTGCTGCATGACAGTTGCTAATCCAAGGTCCCCAATCTTAACTTTGCCGTGATTGCCATTAATAAACACATTGTCACATTTCAAGTCTCTATGAATAATTGGTGGTGCGTGACTGTGAAGGTATACCAATCCCTGTAGAATCTGCCTTGCCCATTTCTTTATAACCTTCATATCAATACTCTTATGCTTCCCGCGGTATCTAATCAGTATTAACAGAACGGTCTGCATAAGTACAGCATTACACAAAATTTGAGATGCGCACCAATGTAAGAAACTCACTGGCTTAGACTCCTGATGTGAAAAGCTCAGTTATCATGACAACACTTTTGTTCTTCTCATCCACCCAGGAAGCATAGAATTTGATGATGTTTTCATGTTTCAAAGACTGGAGCAGATAAATTTCCGAATATAATTTTTCCAAGTCTTTCATGGAACAAATCACATTATCAATCCTCATTTGGTTCCAAGCAACTTCTATACCATCAACTTCATCAAAGGCCTTATAGCTGCACGAGACAACAACAAAAAAAGTTCGAAACAACACCATCAAACAACCAATGTTACCAATCCAATAGTGAATAGAAAACACAATATACATGGAAATTGTTAAAAACTAATTACAGAAAGACATACACAGTCTTGAATGCTCCTCTGCCCAAAACCTCTCCGGACTGCCACCATACGAAAAGGAAAGATAAGTCAACAAACGCGTGCAAAACAGAACAAAATGCCACAACTGAAGCGCTTCTGCATGCATAACATCAATCAAAATTTGTAGCTGATATCCATTATGCACAAGCTAACTCATAAGATGGCGTTGCACTTTTCTAGCAAAAAATTGAAGAGAAAACCACGAAAAAACAAAAAATAACGCATACCCGGACATACCGACCAGTTGGGTCTTTCTCAGCGTACTGGCTGCTTTCATCAGCTTCCATTCCGGCAAAAAATCAAACACCTCCTGTGCAAGAACAAACACTACCCAAATAGAGCAAGACTGAACCTTTCCTATAAACTCATCAATCAAACAGTTTACAATCCTAAGAAGCGACTCCAGTGTGGTCGAAGCAACAAAATGAGCTCATTTAAGTAGTGGAACGAAACCCAAAATGTGGCAGCGGATTTCTGATTCCAACTTGAGATGAAAGAATCCGGAAAATGGTTTTGAAAACAGGGGTTTCAGCTGAAGTTCAGTTAAGCCCCCTGGTTCAAGTTGCGGTTGAAACAGAAGGAGATTTCACGAGAAGAAACGAGTCCAGTCACTCTCAGTACACGCACTTTTCTACTGTTGTCGTGTTCGCGACACACGACACTGTGCTTTCTTACGAACGACAGCGTTGAATGCACTTTTTGTTTATTCGAAATACAATCCGTTGCCGTTTAAATCGGAATGGCATGTTTGGTTGAAACGTTACCGTTTCGTCACTGGAATGGCTTTTGAAAGGGACATACTTTTCTTCAGATGTGACACAAAAAGCATCCAAAGAGACGAAGAAAGAAATCAAATCCAACGACTACAATTTCAAAGTCTGAAGCTTTTCACCAGGAATCCGATAATTGCCCACTTTAGTATTATGACGGGGTTGTTGTTTAAGGATTGTCAGATTTAGGTGGCATTTGGGTCGGTTGTGTTTGTAGATAATTTGAGTGTTAGGTGGTGATTCAAGTCGTAAAGGTTGGAACTTTGGGTTAAGGAGAGATGGAATATCTGACGAACAGGGTGGATAGGAGTGAGATCAAGCCTGGAGATCACATCTACACTTACAGAGCTGTCTTTGCTTACTCTCACCATGGTAATTGCATTTTTCATTTACATTTTCAGTTACATTCTTTGTTTGTAATATGCAATTGAATTTGTTTTCATTCCTCTTTCGATTGCGATTTCAAAGTTTGTACTTTGTTTATTTTACTTCTGGTTTGATTTGTTTTTGACAGTTTGGTTTTGGCATCAGGGTGTAGAATCTTAATGTTAAAGATGATGTTTTTTGTAGTTTAGGCTTTGTTTGTTATTTAGATAGTTTGTGTGCGAGATTGGTGTTAGACTCATTTGACAGAAGTAGATACCCAATAAGGCGCTAGATGCAGGTTAGTATTTGCGTGCTGCTAAGCATATGTTAAGGTTAAGCATTGTTTTACTGTAAATGGTGTGGACTTTTGAAGGTATATACGTTGGGGGGAGCAAGGTGGTTCATTTTGCTCCTAAGAAGGAAACAGGACCAGGCATGGGGTCTCTTAGCGATATGTACAATCGAAAATCAAGTACACCGTCATGTGCATCCTTCCCTGACTGTGGCTTCAGGCAACCTGAAAGTGGAGTAGTACTCACCTGCTTGGACTGCTTCCTACGTAGTGGCACACTCTATTGCTTTAAGTATGGAGTAACCCCATCAGCTTTTATGGCTAAAGTGAGAGGCGGTACATGCACTACTGCAGAATGTGATTCACCAGACGTAGCTGTCCATCGCGCTATGTATCTTCTTCAAAATGGATTTGGGAATTATGATGTTTTCCAGAATAACTGTGAGGATTTTGCACTTTACTGCAAAACTGGTCTTGTTATTTCTGATAGACAGGGAGTTGGAAGCAGCGGTCAAGCTGCTTCTGTCATTGGAGCCCCGTTTGCAGCCCTCCTTGCCTCTCCTTTGAAATTTCTTATCCCAAGTCCTGTTGGTGTGGCTACGGTAACTGCTGGTATGTACTGCATGAGCAGATACGCTACTGATATAGGTGTCAGGACTGATGTAATGAAAGTAACTGTGGAAGATATTTCCAAAGTGTATCAAATTCACGAAGAAGCTGGAGAGACTTGAAGTTCTTATTCATCTCTGGAAATTTTGCTGCCAATATCTCTAGTATTTGACATTAAGAGGCGGCCAAGCTGGTAACTGTACTGCAAGGTTTCAAAGAAAAATCACCATATGTTGTTCATTCATTATTTCAACGTGCCTGAATCTAAAAATATTTATTTTGTACATACCTCTAAAATTCAAGCTTGTCGTGTGTGTCAGAAAATGATATCAAATTGTTTCAATCATTTTTCGTAATTTGAAGGCTTGCTGATGTAACAGTGAGACTATCGATTTCAGCAGAAGAAGCTATTTATGTTTATGGACAAGTATACAAGCCAATGTTTACATCGAGGCAGAATGCAAATTGCTCTTTAGCTGGAGGAGAGTAACTAGGTGATGGGCTTTAGCATACCGGAGTAGACACTGGATTATTTTGTTCTTAGGCATTACAAGAGTTACTTTTGTAGATTGGACAACGCACGATTCTTATAAACCTTCTAGAGGATCGATTTGTTTAAACTCTGGATTCACGAATACACTAAAAAAATGGATTCTCATTAGCAAATCTCTCATTTTCATAGGGCAACAATTGAATTGATTTTGTCTAATTGTTGTTTTAGATTAATCTATCAATTAAATTTATTTTGAATTAATATTGAATGAATTAGCAAAAAATACGAAGTGATTGAGCATTAACGATTTTTTATATCAACCGTTAAATTGATAAAAATTAACAATTCATATTCTACTATCTCGCTGATCACAACAATTGATATTCTACCATGTCGCTAATCACAACGATTGTGCAACAATTTCTAATTTGACGTAATTCTGAATCGTTATGTATGAGTTAGAAAAACATCATTTGACCAGTAGATTCAATTGCTCCGCAATGGAAACACAAATTCGTTCGAGGTAAACTCCAACATCAAAAGCCCAAATTTGCTAAGGCCCAATACCGAACATCTCAGGACCCAATATACACAATTGTAACTTATAACTTCCGCAACTTCGAAGTTAAAAAAAAGGTGAATACGACGTCGCACAAAAGGAGCGCATAACCAGAACCCGATATTTAAAATGCACATCACGTTGTTACTTAACGTCTCGTTTTACGCTAAATTCACGTGCTCTTCGCCACCATCGTTCGATTCATGAATTTCATCGACAAAGCTGTAGAGATGGTACAACGTGTCTCGCTCATATGCAGACACACTCGGAACGTGTGTCGACCTCAATCGTGTATATTAAATCACAACCCTTTGGATTAAAATAAAGCGTCCATAACGCGTTGCGTCATGTGTTTGTCTTGTGGTAAGTGGAACAGCTTTAACACGTGAATGTTATTTATCGCTACTTTCATTCATTACCCACCACCCACCCTCAACTCACATTCTCATTTATAAATTATAAAATATTTATTCGATGAAATTTATGAAACATTTATGTCGTTATATCTGATTTTAAAAGGTAAATGTAAATGAAATAAATTGAAAATACAATTGTGTGGGGTAGATGAGATGGAAATGGCAAGTTGGGGATGCCATAATTGTGAGAGTATTTATCATCACGAAAATTTCATGAGGAGAGAGTCACATGGGAACACATGCTGTCTCTTCATTTCACTTTCGAGACTTATTTTATAAATAATTTGGTACAGGGACACATGGAAAATGTTATCTCATTTAGTTATGTAGTTTGGGACCACCTGGGAGTTTGTGAATATGGTGGGATCTAAATCTAATCTGGCTAGTTGGTTCTGGGTCTGTGGGAGTCTCTTGTTTGTGACATGTCATGATGATACGACGTCGTATGCTGTGCTTAGTCTCTTGCAAATTGCAACCATCATTTTAAACGACTAATTCAACTTGCCCCACGACTCTCCGTGTACATTTTTTGTACAATATAAAAATAAAAATAAAATAAAAATAATACATTAACTTTTAGCTGAAGAAGTAAGGAATATGATAGCCCAAAATCCATGAATAAATTCACTAAAATTTACTACGTAAACAAAAATTCACCCGTATATAAATTAGAAATCACCAATATTGTAGAGAATCTCTCAGTTTATTGATACGTGAGAATCCACTTGTAGATGAATTAGAATTCAGCAGTATTGCATAGAAAATTCTATTCGGTTATTGATTACAATACGAAGATTACATGAAAACAATATATATCTAGGGTAAATTGTCGGTAATTTTTGAAGTCACAATTCTTCTCTCTAAAATACTACTGAATTTAATTATTACATTAAAATTATTTTCTTTATTTTATTCAGTTATTATATGCTTCAATCATGAATAAAATACATATATGTGCACTGAGAGTTGAATTCTAGAGAGACATATACATTTTGTGAGACATAAGAACGTAATCTTGGTCGTTGATTTGATTAATTTGACGATTGAGATTAAAGTTGATTTTTAATTAATTGGGCGGTTGCATTTGCAAAAAACACGGACGGTTGGTAATTGACGTTTACCACCATCAACTGTTAGTTTTATAAAAATCAACGGTTGGGATTGGAATCATATCCTTCCATCTTACTAAAAAATGCATGTCCTCCTAAAACCTTTCCCTGTGCACAATAAACTAGTTATACATGAAAGACGGGTGCAATTTCATTACGACCCAGAGACTGCATCTAATGGTTGCAAATGCATTTATGCAAAAACAGATGCTGACATATGATGCTACGTGGACATATGCATATGTGCATAAAGTGCACATGCACAAATGCATACATGTCAACAAAATAATCATAAGATAGAGAAAATTAGAGGATGAGATTTAGAGTCTCAACTATGTGAGTCAGATAGTAGATCTCAAATATGTGAGTGGGTCTCAAATTAGTCCACCTCAATGAAAGACAAATACAGAATTTTCTTAAACTAAAGATGATATAAACCCTTAACCTACATCAAACTTAGTTCAGATTATCAGTTTTCTTTTTATGTAGTCAAAGATTCGGGCAACCTGTTAATGTCAAGAGTCATAAATTTGTACTATTATCTTAAATATGTCTTAAACAGTAAAAACACATGGCGATAACTACAACTATATTTCAGTTCCATATCATTTTTGGAACATATCAATTTAAGCAAAACTCAGATTACTTTTTGGAATAAATAAAGTTACATAGTTTTGGAATGGATAAATTTACGTGTTGCATTTTTAATTATAAGATTTAGTTAAGTCTCAAATCATTACTATAATACGCTAATGAAGGACTTGAACTTGACTTTCCTGTAACCCCAGCCTACACCTAGACCACTAAGCCAAGTACAAGTAGTAATCATTAATTTATTTGAGCTTATATAAATACTACTCCCTCCGTCCCATTATGAGTATCCCATTTCTTTTTTGGATGTCCCAAAATAATCTTCTCATTTCTTAAAATAGAAACTTTTTTACCTATACATTTACACTCTCTTTCATACTTTTTATCCCACTCATTCTCTTTCTTACTTTTTATCTCACATTTTTCAATTTTCTTAAAAACCATAAAAGTTCTCAAATGGGTCACTCAAATTGGAACGGAGGGAATAATCCTTGCTGCGGAAGGAGGTCGCAATTTATAAAGAATTAATCACACTAGATGGACATTATAATATGTATATAAGAGTTGGATTTTAGAGAAAAATGTAAATTTTGTGAGACATAAGAATGTAATTTTGATCGTTGATTTTATTAATTCGATGGTTGAGATTAAAGTTGATTTTTAATTAATTAGGCGGTTTGATTTGCAAAAAACACGGGTGGTTGGTGAACAGTTACCAATATCAACCGTTGTATTGATAAAAATCAATGACTGAGATCATGTCCTTCTGTTTTATTAAAAGTTGTATGTTCTCCAAGAACCTTTCACATGTATATAAATTGATAAAAAATATAATATTTTACTAATCATAAAATGTTGTTAGAATTCGATTGGAATTAGATGTTATTTTGATGTTTATTACTATAAACATATATCATTTGATATAATTTTTTTAAAACGGACGTAATTTTTATATGGAGCAGTCCCAATCTTCAATTTAATAATTTTATGTTCCTAAAAAGAGTGAAACCTTAACATAGATTTTTAAAACTTTGAAAAAAACAGTTTGGGTAAGGTTCACCTCATACTTTGACTTGGTCAACCATAAAAAGAGAACATGGGGAACTCGTGAAGTTTGAAAAATAAACCTTTTGACCACCCTCTCAACTCACATTTATCTCATTTTCACCCAAAAACTTGCTTCACGAAAAACTCGTTGTATCCAAATTTTAACTTCATATTCTCCGCTAATAAAAACACACACACCAAAGTTGCCTCTGCCGACGACCACACCACACAATCCCCTTCCTCTTCCTTCCATTCAAACCTTTTTAACCTTATACGGCTAACCACGGTTAAATCCCTTAACCAGGGTTTAACACGATCCACCACAACCCACAGAAAATAAATTCCTGAAATTAATAAATAAATAAATCGACTCGTTCACGCTTCATCCTTCCTGCTCTCATCCGATCCGATCCTCGTTTCGTACCTCTCCGGTTCGTCGATTTCACGGTACGTTGTTTGATTTGAATATTCGATGCATGCTGCTGGTTGGATCTGGAGATTTTGATAATCTGTGCTGTGGATTGGAGTTTGGATTTGAATACATGTGTTAGGGTTTGTGTTTTGAGATGATGAAGAGGACGACGGTGTGGAGTGAGGAAGAGAAGGTGTTGATAGCTTCGGTGTTAGGTAACAGAGCGATTGATTACTTGTTGACGAGTTTGGGGTCGAGTGACGCAGGGCAGTTGACGGCTTTAGGTGCTGATGAAAATCTGCATAATAAGCTTTCTGATTTGGTTGATAGGCCGACTTCGAATGAGTTTAGTTGGAACTATGGTATTTTCTGGCAGTTGTCGAGAGGGAGAAATGGTGAGATGGTGTTGGGATGGGGAGATGGGTGTTGTAGGGAGCCTAAGGATGGAGAGGAGTTGAGAGTTGGAAGAGGAGGTTATGGTGATAGGTTTGAGGATGAGTCGCAGCAGAGGATGAGGAAGAGAGTTATTCAGAATCTGCACGCGGTGCTTGGTGGATTTGAAGAGGATGATTTTGTTCTTCATTTGGATAGAGTTACTGATACGGAAATGTTCTTTTTGGCGTCTATGTACTTTACTTTTCCTAATGGGGAAGGTGGCCCTGGTATGTGTGTTAAACTGGGGAAGCATTTGTGGCTTTCAGATTTGCAGAGATCTTCTGGAGATTATTGTGTTCGCTCATTTCTTGCTAAGTCAGCTGGATTTCAGACTGTTGTGCTTGTTCCTACGGATACAGGTGTGATTGAATTAGGGTCCGTGAGATCTGTACCTGAGAGCTTGGATTGGGTTCAGTCGTTAAAGTCGTTGTTTTCTATGCGTTCTCAAGTGAGGATCAGCAGGCCCCCAAATGAAAATATTCGTTTTGCTAAGTTGGAAAATCAGGATATAGTTGAAGGGAATGTAAAGGTTTTTGGTCAGGATCTCAACTCAGGCCGCCGTGGTATGTTCAGAGAGAAACTTGCTATTAGGAAGAATGATGATAGGCCATGGGCAGCATGCACCACCCAGGCTGCTGTTCAGCTTCCAAATATTCAAAATGGTTCTAGTGGTTGGGCTCAAGTTTGTGGCAACTTGCAAGGCAGCTCTGCAGGGATATACACTTCTACAGCGACGGCTAATAATATGCAGGAGTTGTTGGTAAATGGCACTCGGCAAGATTTTCGGTTGAACAGTTACCAGCCTCAGAAGCAGATGCATATCGATTTCTCGGCAGCCTCCAGACAACCTGTTGTTTCCCAGCCAGCTAGTGCTGAGTCTGAGCATTCAGATGTTGAAGCTTCATGTAAAGAAGCTGGAAGCAGCCAAGCAGTTGATAGAAGACCGAAAAAACGAGGTAGAAAGCCAGCAAATGGGAGAGATGAACCTCTAAATCATGTGGAGGCAGAGAGACAACGGCGGGAAAAACTAAACCAAAGATTCTATGCGTTGCGAGCTGTTGTACCAAATATATCTAAGATGGACAAGGCATCCCTGTTAGGTGATGCCATCACCTACATTACTGAGCTGCAGGCAAAGCTAAAAGACTTGGAACTAGAAAAGATGAAGCTTGGTGGCTCTTCAGTTACTGGCAATGCAGTAATCTTGGAGAGCAGTTCAATCACAGAGGTTCAGAATGGACTGCCAAAAATTGATATTGAATCCACCACTCACGATGAAGTTCTTGTTAAGGTAACTTGCCCTCTTGAAGCCCATCCTGCAAACAAAGTCTTTCAAGCATTTAAGGATTCTCAAATCGTCGTGGTGGACTCGAAACTTGCTGCCGTTGACAGCACTGTGTATCACACATTCGTGATCAAGTCAAACGGGCACGCCAAATTGTCGAAGGAAAGAGTGGCTGCAGCTTTTGCCAGGGATTCAAGTCAACTGGAATTGTCTTCTCTCGGGTAATATCATATCTAAGTTACTAATATTTTGGTAGACAAAGCAGTAGGGAAGTAACATATATGAAATGCTCCTGCCATGATTTTGACTTAGGCTGTAGCATTATAGAAAATTAGAGTCTGACACAGGGCTTCATGTTTCTGCATTTTGTCTTATGTCAATAGTATACATACCCCGTCATCGGCAAGTTTTACTGCCATCAATATGTTCTTTATAATTTCTAGCTTAACCTTAGCTTCAAATTGTGTCTTATGGAAAGTCTTCTTAATTTATTTTGTGTTGATCCACTTGAGGATACAGTTAAAGACTTGATTGTACTTGATGGTTTACTGTCTATTTGTTCCCTCTGTTTTGCATGTACCTTCATGCTCGTGAACTTTATGTGAATGGTGTGATATGATGCATAACTATGGTGTGTTAGCAGCATAGCTGATCGTGATCGGGATACCAAGTTTAAGTCCTAGGTTGACGTGAGTCCTACGCTCCATGTAATCCATAGCTACATATCTATGTTTTATCTGTGGATGGACTATCCCGTGGGTCATTTTGGGTAATCCGCTTTCCAAGATTGTTTCAATTTTGGGATTTGCTTGCATTTGAGAATGGACGATCACATGACATTATCCATCCAGATAAGGAAACAGGAAAAGAAGCTTATCCGAACAGGTTGTCTTTCCATAAATGTGCGTAAAAGTCTGACAGGAACCAAAGCATGTCTTTTTGTTACATCAAGTTTAGTTGAATCATGCAAATGTATCAACTCATCCTTTGGCTGCGTTGCATGTTCCACAAGAAAAACAACATAATTCTTGCCAAACTCGCTCATTACCATGAACCTTTCATGAAATGATCAATACTGAAGTACCTTTTCGGATCAACGGCATAGCCTGCTTTTGTTTTAATTCTTAAATTGTACTCCCTCCGTCCCTATTTGTTTGTCCAAAAATATGAATTGCACGGTTTTTAAGGTAGAAAGAAGGTATGAAATGTGTGGTTGAGAATAAATGATTTATAAATATATGAGTAAAAAAGTAGAATATGTGGTTGAAATTGAAGGAAAGTGGACAAATTTAAGGGGACGCCCAAAATGGAAAGTGGACAAACATTAAGGGACAGAGGGAGTATGACTGAATACAAGTAATTGTTAATACATTATTAGTGCAATCTGCGACAAGTAAAGTAGCAGGATGAGCTTAATTAATAAGCATTTCAAGTGCTGCTAGTAGCTTCTCTAGCGAGTCCTGGTTTAACAAAGCTATAACCATAGAGACAAATATAATATTCTACTAATACATTATACTTTTTGGTTATATATATTGATGAATCAATGTGTGGAAGGTTTCACACACTTCGCAACTACACAATTCTCTACTGTACAAGGTGGCTGTCTCTTTTTCCATTCCGCAGCCACACATATGAATATATAGGCCAGACATATGTACATGCACCTGTCTATACATTTTTCTCTTTATGCACTTCTTTTCTTGTCATCTACATATCTACTCGGCTACTCTTGCGAGGTAACGGTCCATGATTTGGGACACTGATTCAAGGAACGTAGCTTCAGTCGTGTCAGGGAGGACGGAGTTCCCCGCTTCTTGGAGAATCTCTTCTAACACTGATGGGTTGCTCTGGGTTTTCCTGCACATAATGCTTCCTATTGTGAAAGGAGTGAGGCCTTTTGCTGCTCCCTTTTTCAAAAGCATGGTGGAGACTCGGAGTGTTCGAGCACATTGTTCGGATAAGTCCCAACCATAGAGTTTTAGAGCAGAGATGTCAGCTTCTGCGTCTAGGGTTTTGATGTATTCTAGGGTTTCGGGTGAGTATGGATGGCGGGACTGGGGCCAGTAGAGCCATTCAAATGTGCAATCTTCAAACTGCATGAAGATATGGATAAAGTAGGGTCAGATATGTATCATCTTCGGAGAGAGTAAAGGGTTTTAGAGATTTGATAGATTTAAAAGAAGCCATGCATGCATGCATTTTTGAATGACACTTACACTCTCAGGGAGACAATAGCCATGATCAATGGGGATTAAAACAGTATGGCCATCTTCCTCGTCTTTATTGATCAGAATGTTTCCAGCATGCCTATCCGCATTGGCCATTCGAATATCCAAGACTGATATCTTATGCACCTCGCTTACCGGAAAGGCAGCAGGCCCCATATCTTCACAGCTCCCGGAATTCTTTACAAACTTCTGCAATGATCCAAACTTAGGTGTACTAGCCTGCTTGCACCCCTCAGGGTGGTTGAACCCAGAGTGCAAGCAGTTAACCATGATTGTTGGAGGAACCCCTGCGAAGCCTTTCTTTTGTTTACTCATAGATCGATCATTGGGTTGGTCAAGAACATAAGCTGCGACTTCTCGTAGGGCACCTTCACCCACTTTAGTGCCTTTCTTGAGCCCTTCACCGGTGGAGGACAGTGGCAGCCCATGTGGATTGTTGATAGCATTAGGCTCCTCATCAGCTGGCTTAAATACGGAAACAATCTTCTCACCAGAGGCATCTTGCATGAAATAACTCCCTCCTGTTCCTTCCGAAGTTCGGACTGGACTGCTGCCATTTAGTAATCCATCTAAGGTCTGCCTGATCATGCCTTCCACACTTTCTGACAACTGCAGCTCAGGATTCAAAATCAAAGGTTCTAATAATTGCACTGAATCAGATTTAACAGGCTCAACCGATTCTACTGAAGAATGGCTAACGCCTTTTTCCTCCTTGCAACTGGTTGTAAAGTCCCCATCCCTCTTTCTCTTCTTTGTATTTGGTCCGGTAATAGAAAGCTCCAATATATCGTCAACAGGCTTTGTTCCAACCTTAGCCGGTTCACGGACAATGAAATGCACAACAGCATTCTCATGGGAGCACAAGTCATTAATAATCTGCTGATCTCTTAACTCCAAACCATCACACAAGACTTCCTGATCCTCATCTCCTCCATTCTTGTTCTCAACTTGTTTCTTAAAGATGAACTCCTTCCCTGAGTACGTGTTGACATTGATCACCTGGAGATCACCAATTCGCATAACCAAGTGCAACACATCCCCATCCTTTTGCCTATTCATTAGAAAACCCTTT
>QZGG01002081.1:0-45610 GCA_006409495.1 Sedum album | reverse complement strand
TACCGAAGAATGCTTAATGCTAGTCTTCTCCTGAAAGTGATCAACTTTTTCTCTATCTCGCATTCTGAATGACGTTGATGACTGGGCAGAACTTATCTTTTCTTGGGCTGCGTGGATCCCCTCCTCACTCACTCTGAATGGCGCAAATGAGAATCCCGTTTCGGCCCTTTCTTGAGTAGCTTGAACTTTACCTTTCAAATCTTTAACTTTAATGGGTAGCAGCGAGGACCCAAGGGGAGGCATTTTGTTATTTCCTATAGCTTGAGATCCTGACTCAATGATTTTAGCAGCCGCTTCCATTATATGTGCAGCATCACCTGTGAAGAACATACCCGAACTTTTGATAGGAGACAACAATTTATGCTGAGTGATCGGAATTGACTTGGCAGATCTTGGAGGCAATACTTCAGACTGGAATTTTTCAATAGGCCTACCAGGTAGTTTCCGAGGTTTCGATTGTATGAGCACCTCTGGCCATCAAGGCTATCAGAATTATTCATTCGGTTTTCTCTCTCAAATTCCATGTTTTCTCTTTGGTAATGGGAACTACGCAAAGACTGGGCATCGAAGAACAGTGTTGAAGAAGGTTCTGAAGTATTAGAAGTTGGCATTGAATTTAATCCCATCAGACGAGCTACCACACTAGGCGCCCGTACTCTGTTGTATTCATCGTCATCAACTACTGATGAGGCGCAACTATGCTCCCTACTTCCTCTGACACTTGAACCTGCTCGACTTTCAACCTCATCTACCTGATCACATAAGATGATAAATCAGGCCACCATCGAAATTATATTTCATCCTGAATTAGCTACAGCAGTAATAACTCAGACCTGATCATATCCGGTAGCTGGCAGGCTTCTATTAGTCTTGTTTCTCAGCTTAGATTGCTCTGTAGTTAAATAAGAGACTCCTAATGAAATTCACCTTCCGCAAATGAAATGATTTAACGAATTAAAAATGTAATAATCAATGTGCCGTACCTGGAAAATCCGACTTGCTGGAGAACAACTTTTTCTTAGACTTTGAATTCCAATCGAACAACTGAAGAAATCTTTCAGCTCCCATTCTCAAGTCACAATCATAAGTCACGCAGCTCTAACTTATTCAAGCGCAATGGAAAACATATCAGGCCACCCCTAAATTAGAAAATTAAAACTATGCTCAAACAATAACAAAACCCAAGCTGCTAAAATGTTCAATCACCTTCAGAGATGTAAATCACCAAGCTATCGAACTGAACATTGCTGATTACTTTAGACAACCAAAAAATCACATTCAAGAAGGTTTCAGCAAACAAATCAAGACTCTCCAAAAGAGCTGCTTTTTTATACCAATGTCCACACTCAAATTAAATCAGCACCATCAAATTCTTCAAATGTAAATCAATTAAACACTCCAAAGTATCCATCTTTACTCGTTAAAACTCCAAATCCAACTCTAATCCATCTTTCCTAGACTCCCAACACCATTCAAATTTCAATAAGCTAAGTGACCAAGCATCAAACACACAACATACGCCACCTCAAGCAATCTCATTTCAACAAACACAGCCACCAATATCCAAAACCCAGATACCAAATTCAAAAACTAAGCTAAAACTACTTACCGAAACGCCCACGCAAATTTCTCCAAATAACCCCAAATTAGCTCCTCAACTGACCCAACAGGGATTTAAATTAGGGTTTCCAGAACTGGGAAACGAACAGTAACTTCGCGAATTGATATGGCCTGGAGGATTGGCGAAATGTGTCAGCGACGTAATACAGATTTGTGAGGGAGTGTCTGAGCAGGAGACGAGTGTCGGGAGAGAAGATTCAATTGCAATAAATTCTGAAGAGGCAGTATTTTTAAAACATTTTTATATATATTTTAAAAAGATTGTCTTAGTAGATTTTGTAGTGGATTGTAACGTCTCTTTTTTAGATCGTAATTTGAATTTCTAACGGCGTAGAGAATGGGAGATGTTAGAGTGACGGGAGTTATGTATATGCGTCTGTGACAGTAGTTTAAACCTCATATTTCAAAGTTGTCCATTACATATTGATACTTTTGAGCTACAATCAACCATATCACAAGCTTTAACTTGTTGATTGCAGCATGACATTCGAATTCCGAAATTTGCAGCACAAGATTCGGGTCCGACACATCCAATTCTCGAGGGCAAAACCGTCACTTACAAAATGTTTTGTCAACCCCTTAGCATCATCCATGCACGAGAAAATCATACCTCCTCTTCAGCCATCGAATTCCCTTCTTCAATGCCACCTTCATCGCTCCTTCAACAGCATAAGAATCATAAACAGCCAATCTCTTTCTCCTCTTCCCCTCCGATTTCTTCCTCGCCCATTTCGTCGAAGCCGGATAATAAGTGTAGCTAGCAGGTACACATAACCGTGGAAACAGTATATCATCATCTTCCCTAGTTGAACTCCTACTGTGATGGATCACCTTTGAATCCGGCATGAATTTGTCATTGTGATTATAATTCGAGAATCGCTCGTTGATGTAGTCTTTGAACTCTTCTGAATCCATCCTTTTAACGACTTAAATGATTTGTTCGGCGGCCCTAGTCGGACGAAAAGATATATAATTTTGTTACAGATGGTATCGGAACAGGAAGGTGAGGCGCGAAGGAAAGGAACAGAAATGGCTAAAGTAGTAATGGGAATGTTATTTTTGTAGGGTGATGAGATGGAACAAGGTGATCATGGCTTTGACTAGACAGCCTGGATTTGGTTTTGACAATGTGTTAAATGTGTGTCTACTACTGTCTACCCAAGTTTAGGCTCACAACATGAAATATATGAGATGCGTAACTGCCGCAGTTGGAGTTGTCCTCTTGTATAGTTATTTTTAGCTTGATGGTTGAAGATGGATTTGTGAGGTTCGGATTAATTTCTAGAAGGATAAACAAATTTTATGAGACTGAAGAATATTATATCAATCGTTAATTTTTATTTATCAAACGGTTGATATTGATAACTATTGAAATGATATCTACGTGTCTTATAACATCATAATGTCACTCAAGATCCGAACTTTATAAGGTTAATTGCATCTTTTATAAAAATGTTTTGCTAGACAACTTGGGATTATTTACTATGCAAATAATTTAATTATTTTATTGACAATAAATGAATGAAATTTCATACAACCAACATTTTTTACAACAAAATAATTACGATGATCAATAAATTTTAGAGATGTCATAACGAATTCGGATCTAAAGAGACGACAAAAAAAATTGTAAGACATGAAGACATCATCTCAATCGTCGATTCTGATTGGTCTAATAGTTGATATTTAATTAATTATTAATTAGAAAAGGTGGTTGAATTTGTAAAATATACGGATGGATGAGAATGACGATTATTAATATCAACCGTTAAATTAATAAAAATTAGCGGTTGAGATGATGTCATTCCGTCTCACAAATAATTACATCTTCCTAGAACCCTACTCTAAATTTGCAACTTCACATCGAATTCACAACCAACAACTTAATGAATTCATCAAAACTTGTAGCTTACGAAATTGACTCAAATCGATTCATCTATAGCCATAGTAATACGTAGGTTGGTATCGTAAATTTTAATCAATACAACAACTGGTCGGCACCAAGACACGTGCTACGCTTCGATTAAAGCGTCTTTATGCACCAAAAATCAAAAGTGAGAATCCAATAATAATCAACAAAATCACTTTTCAAACCTTTTGTAAATATACAAATACTAAACTGCATTATTAAAATAAACATGTGAAATTTGAAATATAATTATTTCCTCAATAACTAAAACACAATTAGAACATAAGTTTTAGGAACTTTTCATTACATTGGAGTATTGGACTCAGATCATATGATGTAATTTTTGCTTGAATAATTGAAATCAAATGATTTTATTTAGTTTAAATATGTGTGCAAAATACAATTATGCAAACTAAATTCAAAAAGAAAATTACAAAAAAGCCCCTAAATTGATGAGATGATGAGTCTCGATCTCGACTATAAGCGTCAATCATTCCCAAAGCATTCATTGTGACAATGAAGGGCATTTTCGTCATTTGGTCAGACAACCTCTTCATCTCCAGATCCACAAATTTCACAATGATCATTGGAATCCAATCAAAGACCAACTCGCCAATCCGATCACCAACCACACCGCTATATCAACCCTGAATTGGGATTTAGCTGAATTACCCGGAGGAGGGGTATGGAAGTAAAACGGAAAATAAGGCACAATTGGGTTCGGCGGCGGCGGCGCCTGAAAGTAACCACCTGTCGGTGGCGGTAAGTAGAATCCTCCGCCACCTGAAGGTGGTGGGTAGATGTAACCTGGCTGAGTCGGCGGAGGAGGGGAGGAGTAATGGTAGGGTTTAGGTGACGGCGGTGGAGGGCAGTTAGTCGTAGGTTGATACGGTGGTGGAGGTGGTGGTGGTAAGGCGGCAGGTGGAGGAGGAGACGGCGGTGGAGGTGAGTAAACAGGCTGACAAGGGTTTTCACAAGCGTCACACATTGTGCAGGCGATTTCGTACTTGAATTGTGGCTGAAGGCGGTTGGCCGGTAAGTAAACTCCGAAACTCCGGCGAGGATGAAAGCGACAGCTAGGAAGGTTGATTTGAGTAAAGCTTAACATTTTTGGGAGACCCAATTGGATGAAATGGAGATTGGGATCGGTCGGGAGGATGATTGAGATAGATTGAAATGGAGTTGGAGGCTTGGAGCATACAGAAGAGAGTGAGTGGAGAGAGAGTGGATGTTAATAAAGTTTCTTTATCTTTGACGCCAGCTGCGTTTTTTGATCGCTCTAAGTACGTAAAATGACCCTAAAAATTAAAGAAAATGATGGGTAAATATTTTGGAATATAATTTTTTTCAAAAAGACATTCGAAGAAAGTGAGACATTTATTTCAACAAGACATCAATTTTGTTGATAAGATGACCGACCTTCATATGAACATTTCTAACAATGTCTCAAAAGATATTTTAATAAACAGGGTTAAATTTCAGAGAGATATGTAGTTTTTGTGAGATGAAGGGACATCATCTTAATCGTTGATTTGATTAATCTAGCGGTTGAGATTAAAGTTGGTTTTTAATAAAATTAGACAGTTGAATTTGCAAATGCATGGGTGATTGAGAGTGATGGTTATTAATACCAACCGTTAAATTAAAAGAAATCAATGGACGAGATGATATCCATCCGTCTCACATAAATTTGATGGTCCTTCTCGAACTCATTCCTTAATAAACATTCCTATTTTTGTATTATACTCTCACATTAATTTCTTTCTCATTATTTATTACCCTGCTTTTGACTTATTTCATCTCTAATTATAAATCAAATTATTATTTTTATTTAATTCTCTTATCATAGTATTTCTTTACTTTTTATTATATTTTCATATTCACTTTTCGAATTTTTTTAATTTAAGGAACAAGTATTTTGCACTCCTCTAAAATTTAGTATCATTCAAATGGCTGGTGATGACCTTTGCTTCTTCTTTACTACAAACAAGTATATTAAGACTATTTTTTATATTATAAAGTAGAATAATAATATAAATTTAACTACCTGAATAAGCATAAAAATGGCGACACATATAATAATATGTAGTCAGAAAATATGCTGTGGTAACATATATTGTTGATTTACTGGAGAATGTAGCAGAAGAGATGAGCCTTAAAGTGACCGAAAGTTGTCCCAGTTCGGATGATTTTAATAAAAAATAGGAAGGTATGTTGTGAGCCAGTGAGGCGTGTGTAATGGAGAATCAACGGAGATGGTGAAGTACAGCCAATTTTCCCGACATCTTTCCAGCCTGTTTTTAGTCACAAATTGTCATTTTTAGATCTTATTTTCCGCCAATAAATAAATACATGTGAATAATGTTAACTGATGTTTCATTTATGTGATTATTTATGTAATTAGTTTATTGATATTGATACTTTTCATATTTTGAGCAATTTTTCATTTATAATGAAAACTGAGACTTTGAGCTTTGTTGAGCTATTGCTTATGACGGAGGCTTTGAGCTTTGTTGAGCTCAAAGTAATGACATAGCTTATGAGATTCAGAAATAAACATTTTAATTGGTTGTCAAATAACTATTGAATGTTAGTAATAAGTGAATAAATAAATAAACTCAGTTACAGATTCAATTTATTAGGAAAAAGTAGGAAATGGAACTCTGAGAAACTTATACACATGCCTTATATAGTATGTGTGACTGTGACAATTGAACAACAAAGAACATGCAAGTAACTATATATGTGTAGTACTCTACAAAACAACAAATATAGCAGCTATGTAAACAAAAACTGACTGCTCTGTGCCTCTGTGTTTGTCAATATTGGTGGCATCTGTAAATCTAGGGATATTCACAAGTAGATATCTCATATCTCCATGAAGGATGCCATTTATGCACTCCAATGAGCTTCTTAAAAATGTATCCTCAAGTAGTCAAAATGGCACCAGCATAACTATGAAGTTATCAACCCTTCTTCAATATCACAATGACATTACCATGAGGTAAATATACACTAAGCAAAAGACAATCATCATCAGAGAATTGAACAATCTAAAACAAAGCAAATACCTTGTCAGCAAGTAAGTCTCATCTGACCTTCTCCCTCCCAGGCTCCCCATTGCATACCCTCACAATTTTCTTGGGTGCGAAATGCACGCAATTAGACAGCTCAATACAACAAATAACCTAGTAACAAAATCCGATGCATAGAAAACGTACCACGCCTCATCCTACTCTCCACTCCAAACCCTTTACAAGTAAAACCAGCAGAAATTATACCTCTTCGTCAAACATCATTTTGTCGCATACAGTTCACGAATTCACCATCTTGGTCCATCCTAAATTTTGTACCTCAGAAAATTCCAGTCTCCTAATGTTGGATTCCAATAGTTAAATCATTATTCTTGGAACAGGACTTCTGATCAGGGAATGGCTGCTGACTAAATAATCATAACACCAATCTGGGTATTTCTAAATGCAATATACAATGGGACTCTCTAGCAGAAACCTTCTCTGTATAGAAAACTGGAGCTTTACTGTTATAAACAAGAAATAACTACACTTAGCTCTTTACTCTGTTGGCTCTCTATCCAGATCTTTCTCCAGTTCTGTGATCAGCAACTCCATGTTTTTCTTGTACATGGGCATATAGTGATCGTTGATCATTGTTTTAGTTAGCCGCAATTTACTGTACAGTTCTCTAGGTGTTTCGTAAATACAAACACTCTCTTTCCTATCAACCATAGGATCATCATCACCTTCATCAGACGGGATAGAAACTATGTGCATAATTCTTCCTGGAGGGTAGAAATGATGGCTCTCAAAGGACTCCAAAGCTGAACTCCGAGAGGATTCAGAATCTGCTGTATCCTCAAAAGCTAGAACTGCTTCCTCTGTTATTTCATGTTCCGTAGCAACCTTGTCTTGTTTTTGCAGTCTGAGCTCTTTTTCGAGCTCATACCATAATTCGCCATCAGATACTACTTCTGTTACTGCAGAAGTGCAAGACATTCTAGCTGTGGAGATCGAGGACATTCTAGCGGAGGACATTCGACCAGTGAGACTGGTTCTCTCTTTCTCTTCGTCAGTTTCATCAGGACCTGATTCAGAGCATGATGTGGTGCCTTCCATATTTTCCTCTCTACATTCTGTTGTGATTACATCTGTGACAGTAACTTCTGATAAGCGGTTTGGTAAAAGGGTGACCTCCTCTGATGGTTCTTGTCCGTTGATGGACGACATACTCACAAGTCGTCGACGTGCCCCCATGCAGGACCAGGAGGTTAATGTTGACCTGCTCCTGACAACCGCTTGAGCAACATTCTGTGCACGTTTCATGACAACCTATAGAAGAAAGATGAAGATATCGAAATCAAAACCACTCAAATTTGAGTTTTGTTGTCTGTAACAGAGGCATGGTTTCCGACACGTTACCTGTGTGCTGTTGGAGACAGGTCGTAAGAGGGCACCTGCGCCAACAACCTTAGCTTTTGCAGTTGCAATGGAAGGTAGTCGAGAACCAAGAGCAGATGCAGAACGGTAGAAAACATTTAGGACTCTTGTTCGCGCGACATGAGCACGTAAGTCATTTAACCACGAAGATGCCATTACCTGTGGGTAACTCCGAACCAATTAACCCAATATATCTGGAAACTGCTAATTAAATAGTTAAGAAAATTACGCCAACCTCAGTACGAAGGTCGTCAACTGATGACGCTGAAAAGGTAGGCACCAGATCAGAGTTGTTGATTGTCGTGGTAATGAAATCCTTTCCTGATTCAGCTAGATCCCACGTCATACAAGCAGCTGTAAATGCCAACAGGTTTTTATTCTATTAAAAAAAGTTCCAAAATGGAATTCATGTGGCAATTGCGTGCAAAAAGATCATCATATGAATTAATCATCAGTCAAAATGCGCACTGCGTACCAGGTGCAAAAGTGACACATGTACATGCGGAAAACGCTCTTTGCTCTCGAAGAATGTAAGTTAGTAGGGCTGCAGTACCACCACCAAGTGAATGTCCCACAATCTGGGAAAACAGATACAAATCAGATGTAGTTGAAACAACTAGGTTGGTCATGATGATTCTGGCAAATGTCAATGTTTCAGAAGCACAGTATTAGAATTTCTAAGTTTTAACTTCGCAGTATACCTTTATTTGGAAATCAGGATATTCATTTACAGCTTCAAGCAAAACGGGACTGCTAAGCTTAGCTATCCAGCGAGCAGCAGCCACCATCCCACAATGGGCATAACCTAACACTAACTCACTAACACCACCATCATTTACGACAGTATGATGAAAAGGCGCCACTCCTCCTGTTGCCGCTGTCAACGTATCCTTGATACTATGTGTACCACGAATCAGTAAAAGTATGCACTTTGAGGCTTCATCCCGCAAAATTGTGAATGCAGGCTTCAAAAGCTGCAGCGCAAAATAACAGCTAAACACTCACTATATTTACAATATATTATTCTGAAATCCAAAGATGCTGCAATTCCAAAATTCACACAACAACCTGCATATCAAAAATTACTTACAGCAGCTTTTGGCTTCTGGAGAAGCACATCAGACTCGGAAAATCCACCAGTCTCCAAAAACACTGGAAACGGCTTTTTCGAGAAAAGCATACACAGAGTCAGCAATCTCAAAAGATTCGACAACTCAGCAATGATCACAGCCCCTTCCAGCCTCTTGCAGTTGCTACCAGAAAACACATCAACAACCTGCTTATTATTCTGCCACGCCAAAACACAGAAATCAGTAGAAAATCCCAATCTTCACCAATTCCAACTCAACAAATATCACAATTCACAACTTTTCACTTTTCAGCACATACAAAACTTCATATTTCCAGCAACACAAATCAAAATCCAAAACTGAGTTCAGCACAAAATTGAAATCAAAGCAAAATTTCAATAATGATAGTAATACCAATTTTCAGCTCATCATAGAAACACAAAACCCTAATTTACAATTCTCAGCAAGCAGCAACACGCAGATCCTACACCTCAGTTTCAATAAATCACAAGATTAACAAAATAAAAACCTGACGACGCATCAGATAATTAATCCCAAAAGCCAAATCTCCAATCGGCCATTTCCCAAGCGACTCCGTATACGTAAACCTCAAAGTTTCCGACAACGTCGTGATCGTCTCCAGCCACGTCGACGGCGCCTCCACCGTCCTCCTCGCCACTCTTCTTCGCAACGACCTAATTGATCTCCCGCTACGATCGATGCAATTCCATCTCCCTCCCCTCCATTCCTCCGCCTGAAAACGAAATACAACAACACCGCCGCTCCCGCGGCCGTCGCCACCGTCCCCGCAGCCATATAATTTTACAGAAATATTAACCACTCAAAGGTCACAAAAACTAAACATGATCGAAACCGGATAAGAACGCGGCGGTGGTCGGAATCCGATCGGAGAGATTTTAAGGTTGAATGGGAAGGAAGCCAGGGGCAGAATAGGAATTTTGTAATGTGATGTTGGCGTATTTTAGAAGGGGTTGAAATGTGAGGTGTCGGTAGGTGTTTGTTAGAAGTTACAATAAGCGCACGATAAGAATTGGGTGGTAGTCGGTAACTGTTAACTGTTTTGGACTTTTGGTTTTCAGCATATATAAATGGGCTTGACTTCGTTTAACCTTTGACCCAACATTAATGGGCCTTTGCCTGGTAACTGACTCAAATTCGGGTGCACTTATGACTTATCCAAATAAAATGGCGTCGTTTGACCGATGATTCAAACAAGGGAAGGCGTTGCTACATTTTAGATACAAATCCGGCCGTTTCTGTTTGAATGCGTACGAAAACTCACGATTGTTATATTTATTTTTTAAAGGGATTATAGAATTTTACTCCGATCCATAACTCAAACCCAAGATCTGTTGGCCCAGGTAGTGGGTGCCTAACCACTAGGACAACCCCACTTCGTCAAACTCACGATTGTTATTTGTTATATTATGTAGTATTAGAGTGATTTTTATGTAATACGTAACAACCTAAGTAAAAGACATTTTTGGGTAGCAAAATGAATATTCAAACGATTTTGGTGTCGTGTGAATTTTTATTTATCCATGTATCAAAACACAATGATGTTACATTCTTCATGTGGTCAATGGTTTAATCTACAATCCAGCAACAAAAGGAACTCCAGACTTAGGAATCCACTGGTTTCCAGAGATCCATCTTCCAACAGTGTACTCACCTGCTTGTTTTCCATTTAATGTCTTAGCCCAAGGAACTCTCTTGCTCAAATTAGCTCCAGCTCCTTTGTTGTTAAATTCTCTATAGAAGCAAGTATCAATGTGCATGTCACCTGCCCAAGGCATCCATCCATCCGGATGAATAACATCGTCGATCATCGTGTTCATGATGATTGTTCTAGACAGTGGCTTCCATGGTCTGCCCAAGTAAGACCTGAATTCCTTCTTGAATGGTACCATGTCTGGTGCAGCTGTTATGACACTGTTTTGGATCACAATGCCTGATTTCAAGTGTTTGTTGTCGCGACCGTCTGCCGTAACCATACATTGTTGGTTATCCAAAGGCTTCCTGATGAGCATCTTGCAGTTTTGGAAAATGGCACTTCCATAACCAAAGATGAAGTCTACTGTCCCTGTGATGGTGCAGTCTCTGTAGAACTGACGGTTGGCTGCTGTCAATAATGTGTCTTGGTATCCATCGATTTGGCAGTTGTAGATAACCGACATGTCTCCGGCTACATGAAGTGCCACAGCTTGGTGCTTCTCTGATCCAGCCGAGTTCTCAAATCCAACTCCCTTGGCAATGAAGCCTGCTCCCAAAGCCCCTTCATTTTACAAATGACACAAATGTTAAGTTCTCATATGTAGTTTGAGACATTTCATCAATTAGTATTTTTACAGAACACTTACTGAAAGTTCCGGTTTTGAATGTGCTCACACCATCAACAAAGTTCTTGCTTCCGGTGAACTTAGTCTTGGTCGGTCCATCGCCAACGATCATAATGTGTGTCATTTTCTTCCCGATCTCAACATATTCCTGGTACACTCCGGCCTTAACATAGATAACATATGTTCTGTTATCTTTCCTGATCGGGACGTGAGCCAACGCATCGGTGAGGGTCTTGAACTGTCCTGATCCATCCTTAGCCACAACAACATCAGGCTTGATTTTGTTAGCTGGGACAGCAAGCAATCTTCTCTTTCCCTCTTGGAGCCAAGAGGGGAACCCATCGTCGGAGAGTAGGCGGCGGCTAGTTCCAGTTAAGGACAAGGATGAAAGGAACATCTCAATTTGGTTAACCATCACTAATGCATTGTCAGTAAGCTGTTTTGCTGATTGGATCACCTTCTCCATTTCCTTCTTAGCCTCGACCGAGGAAGTTGAGTTGTCCTCGAACGCATCCAAGCACATTGTGCCGTATGAGTAAGAACTCGAGAGCCAGCTCTGAAGGTCATTGACATACTCACCCACTTTACTCCATTCCAAAGTGTCAAGCTTGTCAAAAGACTCTTGAAGATTGTCAATAGCCCAGTCCAAAGCCTCATTACATGTTTGCAATGCTTGAGAAGTTCTTGGATCCTTTTGAAGCTTTTCAAGGTGGTCGAGTTTTGCAATGCCAATGTGATCTGATCCTTGGCTGCCTTGAATGCAAGCTTGACGAGTTCTTTAGGCTCGGTCGTGTTTGCGGAGGCCAAGCTCTTCTCACAGGCCTCCTTGTAATCAGTTGGCTGGCAAATGGACTGAACTGCCTTATTTGATACAGAGGGCACTTCCATTTCATTAGCCTCATGAGCAGCTCCACTTCGATTAATGTTAACAGCGACGGCCACAACCATCGCTACAAGTATTACCGACGAGACTCCAATGATGACTACTTTCTTCCCCATGTTTTCTTGCAAAAATTTAAACACTAACTAATTTGTTCCAAAACCTTTTTGTATTTTGATGGATGGAAAAATAAAGACTCAAAAACTGAGCAATACGCCGGGCCGCAGCTCAGTGATGCAAGACGATCGGAGGAATGATACTTATATCGGTTCTCCGATCCTCCGCTTGGATATGAAACAACGTGTGGGACGATAGATTGAGTTATATATATGCTGATGATCAAAGCCAATGAAACAAAATGTGTCAAATATAGTTGCACCAAAAATAGGTTTACGGACAGGACAGCCTTAGATGTTTGAGGCTCAAGATGAGACAGGGTTTGTCCCTTGATTTGGATGGATCATTTTCATCAAAAAGGGAATGCTAATTTAGGGTTTCTCCAAATGTGCCACACATTTGTACGTACGTACTTTGTTGCAGTGCAATATGCTCTTTTGATAACCCACAGAACTCTCTTGACTTTCAACAATCTCATCCACAAATCAAAATGCGAAAAGTTGAGTCTCTCATAACCAACCAAATTAACTACCTTCCAAATATGGAAAATAATAACGGTCAACTAACTCCCCATGCATGCATTTAAAAGGGACGTCATATTCGTTCCTGTCTCTAACCATAACAACTTTAGAGCCATTGAGCTCCAATTCGTATCTCAATTTCAGAACTGTTTATACCCTTAGAGGCAAAAAAACATTCGGACGATTTTTATTTATTGAAAAATGGCTGATAAGAAGAAGATGGCCGTGATCGGCGTATCTTCGATATTCCTAGTGGCGATGGTCATTGCCGTGACGGTTGGAGTATCGAGAAATGGCGGTGGATCGTCAGGATCAAGTGACTCTGCCTCTTCAAGCTCTGGCTCAGGGATACAATCCTCCACCAAGGCTGTTCAATCCCTATGTCAACCTACCGAATATAAGCAAACTTGTGAAGAGAGTTTATCCGGAGCTAACACGAATGACCCGAAAGAGCTCATTCGTGTTGGGTTCGAGGCTGCCAAGAAGCAAGTATCTCAAGCTTTGCGAAATTCCAGTGCTCTGCATAAGCTTGAGAAGGACCCGAGCGCTGCTAAGGCGCTCGAGGTTTGTGAGGATGTGCTAGATCTTGCGGTAGATGATTTAGCTAAGTCGTTTGATAAGTTGGGTGAGTTTGATATCTCTAAGGTCGATGACTACTTGGATGACGTTCAAACATGGCTTAGTGGTTCAGCCACTTATAGAGTCACTTGTCTTGATGCGTTCGAGAACACTAGTAGCTCGTCTAAGGAGACTATGGAGAAGCTTCTTAAGACAGCTGCTGAGATAAACACCAATGCACTTACCATGGTGAACCATATTGATAACCTACTTACTACCCTAAACATCCCTGGTATCACTAGTCGGAGGCTTTTCTCGGAAGGAGACAGTGAGTTCCCTAGCTGGATTGATGCTGGAAAACGAAGGCTACTCGAGGCCCCGGTCAGTGAGGTGACTCCGGATGTTATTGTTGCTCAAGATGGATCTGGAAAGTATAAGACATTGAATGAGGCACTTGTAAATGTCCCGGTCCGTAAAGATAATAGAACATATGTTATATATGTCAAGGCTGGAACGTATAAAGAACATGTCAAGATCGGTAAGAAACTTACTCATATCATGATGATCGGAGATGGAGCTACTAAGACCAAATTCACCGGTGATTTGAACTACGTTCAAGGTGTCAAGACGATCAATACCGCCACATTCAGTAAGTGCAGCTCGTTTAGGTCAAATTTCATAACATGTTTCAATTTGATGTGAAACATTATTTACCATTTAGAAAAATGTTTGATGACATGAATCTTGCAGCTGTTGTTGGAGCTGGATTCATATGCAAGAACATTGGCTTCGAGAACACGGCCGGAGCTATTGGGGAACAAGCAGTAGCCCTTCGTGTAGCCTCCGACACATCAGTCTTCTACCAATGCCAAATGGATGGATACCAAGACACACTCTACGCTCACGCCCATCGCCAATTCTACCGTGACTGCACCATTACAGGCACAATCGATTTCATATTCGGAGACGGAGCAGCCGTGTTCCAAAACTGCATGATACTAGTCCGCAAACCATTGGAAGACCAACAATGCATAGTCACAGCCCAAGGTAGGGATGAAGAAGGATCCCGAACAGGCTTTGTCCTCCAAAACTGCACCATAACCGGAGCTCCAGACTACATGGCTGTAAAGGATCAGTTCACATCTTACTTAGGCCGTCCATGGAAAGCCTTTTCAAGAACCCTAATCATGCAATCACAAATCGATGGCATTATTGATCCTAAAGGATGGATGCCTTGGGCAGGAACCACATTTGAAAACACTTGTTGGTTTGCTGAGTTTAATAACCGTGGACCGGGTGCCGCTACGACCGGGAGAGTGACTTGGCCGGGGATCAGGAAGGTTCAAGGTGCTAACCAAGCGGGTGAGTTTACGGCTGGGAAGTTCTTGACCGGGGATAAATGGATCACTGCTACTCATGTCCCATACACTTCTGGTATGATGACTGTCTAGATTTTGTACGTACGTAGTTACGTGCATGCATGCATGCAGCTGCTCATCAAGCAGCAAGCTGAATATTTGTTTCGAGTAGTTTCTTTCCCGCGTTTTTTGTTTAATTATGGAGTTTTTATTCCGTCGTGGAAATCTCCGCGTTGTATTGTCTGTCGCTGTGAGATTTAAGATCGTTTCAGTTGTCACGTATTACTAAATTGATTTTTTACAATTGTTAAGCCACGTTTTTTATGATAAAGTATTTTCATCGATAGTTGTGGCAAAAGATTTTACTCAATTAAATCATATTGATTAATAACAAATAACTTAAACAACATTTAAATGTCAATTTATCCATCAACGTGAATATAACGTTTTCTCATCGCAACATGAAAATGGTAACGTGATTTTGAATTAATTTACTATGTTTTTTAAAATGAGTTATAAATCACTAGTTTACACGTTGAAATACTATTAACTACTTAAGTTACAAAATTTTGTTTAGGCAAATCCGGTACAGCGCACTTATTTGCAGTAAACGTCACTTTAAAAGTATTTAATACTTATAATCTTACGTAATTTTGAATGAACCTTTGCAAAACTACGAAATTTTAAATTGATGTTGAATCAATATGAATCTGAATCCATCTACCAAATCTTAATTGATAATAATAATACCATATTACCAGCTACGCAAATAATGCATCTACCAAATCTTAATTGATAATATCATATTACCAACTAAGCAAATAATCCATCTATTAAATCTTAATTGATAATACCATATTACCAACTAAGCAAATAATCCATCTATTAAATCTTAATTGATAATACCATATTACCAACTACGCAAATAAGTATAGCAAAAATATCAGGCCAGATCTGGAGAATATCAATCTCCAAACACTGTTTATATATCTTGAACTGATCAAATTCTAAGAAACACAAGAACCCACAATGGATTCCATCGAGCACAAGACCCTAAAAGTCAATGGGATCGACATGCACGTAGCCATAAAAGGTGACGGTCCAAAGACCATCCTTTTCGTCCATGGTTTTCCTGAGCTATGGTATTCATGGCGCCACCAGATACTTGGGCTGTCCGATCTCGGATATCGTTGTGTGGCCCCGGATCTACGAGGGTTCGGGGACACTGACGCCCCCGAGGGGGTGGACAAGTATACTATTTTTCATATAGTAGGGGATTTGATTGGCTTGTTGGATTTAGTGGCTCCTGGTGAGAAAGTGTTTGTTGTAGGACATGATTGGGGTGCTTTTGTTGCTTGGCATTTGAGCTTGTTTAGGCCTGATAAAGTCAAGGCTCTGGTCAATCTTAGTGTGGCTTACACTCCTAGAAATCCTAAGGGAAAGCCTGTTGATTTGGTGAGAAGTGTTTATGGAGATGATTACTACTTATGCAGATTTCAGGTATCATCTCTTCTCAGATGTTCTTGATCTTATCAGTTTATTTATGAAATTCTTCAATTAAGACCCTTTAGTACAGATTAATCGAATTCCTAAAATTTCAATTTTTTCCAAAAAATAATCTGAATTTTTGATACTAAGAGTTCAGGCATTATGATAATGGAAGTTCATTGAAAGATTGTATTTTGAATTTGGTTTTGCAGGAGCCAGGAGTTGAGGCTGAGCTAGCAGAGTTAGGCACAAAGAGGGTACTTGAATCTTTCATTTCTCACAGGAAAGCTTCTCCACTATTCCTCCCCAAGGGTAACATGTTTGGAAACCCACCTGAAAAATTACCGGAGTGGATCACCGAAGAGGACTTAAACTTCTACGTTTCCAAATACGAAAAGACAGGGTTCGCCGGAGGACTGAACTACTACCGTGTCATGAACCTGTACAATCTAAATCCCTTCATTAAATGTTTGTATTTGAAAATAATGAACTTCATCAAAAAAGCCCTATTCAAATGTTAACGTCCGTATGTACTCAAAAAGTTGATGATATCTTGCAGGAATTGGGAACTGAATGCACCGTGGACGGGGAGCCCGGTGATGGTTCCGACAAAGTTCATTGTAGGTGATTTGGATTCAATATACAACTCTTTAGGAGCAAAGCAGTATGTCAACAGCCCTTTGTTCAAGAAAATAGTCCCACTACTTGAGGAAGTTGTGGTCATGGAAGGAGTTGCTCATTGGATTCAACAAGAGAAGGCTGAAGAGGTCACCAAGCACATTGCTGATTTCTTCCACAAATTCTAAAATGCTCTGCTCTCTTACACATTTCTCATGCATTTTTCACCTCTTAAAAATTCAACAATTCCTTTCATGGAATAAAATTCGAAAAAATTGTACTAAATTATTTTCATCTGTAATTCTGGTGTTCGTCTTAAAATATTTTGGTGAATTCAATAAAATTATTATAATTTCTTTACAGGTGTCACATTCGCACCATCAATACAAGAGTTCGATAAACACCAAATCCTAACGTTCAACTCGTTAAATTTACATATCATATTAAAAAAAACTCTGTGTATGTTTTTTAGAGATTCAATTCCCATACTTGTGAGTAGGACATGACACTTTATGGCGACCATCTGAATCTTAAATTCTATTGCACGTAAATGTCCAGTCATATTACCAGCAGCACGTTAGCTACAGCACATAACTGTTTGACTAGTCCATTTTATTATAAACGCCAAGATAATCCAAAAACAATATTTTCTTGATCCAACGGCTAGGAGTGCCGCATCGCGCGGCAGAGTCACGTGATCATAGCGGCGATTATCTTAATTAAAAACATCATTCAGACACTAATCCAAAAATTAAACTAAACGTAAAGTGGTCAAACAGAAGCAATTGACTTTCTTAAAAACAGATACTCACATTGGACCGATAAAATTGAACCTAATCTGCTTGGCCATTTTTAGAATTCAATGCTCCAAAATTAATCTTTTTTACTTAAAATAAAGTCCTTGAAGTTTTATATAATTACAATGCGATCCTCTTCCAGTTTCCACACCACGTGCATCTGCAGTCTGCACATATTCACACAACTTCCATCTTCTTCTGCAACTCTGCACCATTTTCAAGTTTTCAATTCTCACAGCTGCAACTCCATTAAACCCTACTTACCAAAACCCATCTCAGAATCTACCGTTGAACAATGGTTGAAGCCACCGGCGACGACGGAGGAGCAATTGTAGATATGGGTGAAGGAAGCATGACGATCTGTAGCAAACATCCGTACAAGAATAATCGGAATAATCCAGGAGGTATCTGCGCTTTCTGCTTACAAGAGAAGCTTGGGAAGTTGGTGTCGTCTTCGTTACCTATCGCTGTGTTTCCGTCTTCGACGAATTCGACTTCTAACTCGTTCAGATCTGAGTCGAGTTACGCCGGCGTTGGTGATATGTCAGCGACGAGGAGCGTTGGATTGTCGGAGAGTAGCCAGAGGAAGAGTCGGATTCCGTTTTTGATGTGGAAGAAAAAGGACCAGACGGCGGCGATGGCGATGGCGACGGCGGGTAAGAACGGGAGTGTGATGTTTAAGCGGAGTAAATCGACCACAACGCCGTCGAGGAAGTTTCTAGACCGCGACGGAGATAGCAGTTTGCAGAAACGGTGGTTTTGGTCGTCGTTTTGGTACCATCCGAAGCGGAGTGGATCGGGAAACAGATCTTCCGGACAGACTCCAAACTCGTCGTTTTCAACGAGATCGAGAGGAAAAGACGGCGTCGTTTCGACACGGCGAGGGATTGAAGTCGATATAGCTGAAGAGGAAGAAGACGAAGACAGCAACAGTCCTGGTAGCCACGTCACTACTTCAACAACGACGTCGTTTGGACGGAAAGTGTCCAGATCCAGATCTGTTGGATGTGGAAGCAGGAGCTTCTCCGGCGACTTTTTCGAACGGATTTCGACTGGACTCGGTGACTGTACACTCCGCCGAGTCGAGTCACAAAGGGAAGGTCACAACAAGGCTAAAGTGGCCGACAGCAGAATGAAGGAAAGAGTCAAATGCGGTGGGATTTTTGGTGGGTTTGTTGTGACATCGTCTTCTTCATCGTCAACCTCGTCTTCTCAGTGGCTGCCTTCAAATGCTGTTAATGCACAGTTGGTTCATGGAAAAGGGAGAAGCTGGAGTTGGGCATTTGCCAGTCCCATTAGGGCATTCAGTAAACCATCATCAGTTAAAGACATCAGTAACTCGAATAGGAACGCTGCTCCTAATCTCTCCGCAATGCCATCTTTGTTATCTGTCGGCAGCAATAGGTAAAATTTTATACTAAAGCTATTTTGTTGAAGATTGATTGAGTTTAGTATTTAGTGATCTGCTTGCTTCTAGGGTTTTCTTACATGTTCATGTTGAGGTAGAGGTTTTAGCAGCTGTTGTTGTTGTCACGGTGAAGTTGAGAGTGGAGACTGAATCTATCTAATGTATGCATGTTAATGTTTTGTTTTCTTCTGCTTTGTTGATGCCAGAAAGTTATGATGCTTTTTTCAGAAATATTTTATTGATGTTTGACATTTCAATACTTGGTGGACCAGTAGGGTGTAAATGATGTGCATATATCTGTAAATGTGCACATGCTGGGGTGTCTGGATGTGCTATTGCTATCACATTTGTATAGCATGGAGCCTCCAATGGAGAGGAGGTGGTTGCTAACAGTTAACACATGCTTGTATATATCAAATCTAAATGTGGTCCGGCCAATTTGAATGGAACTTGGATATGATCTTGTTTCTGTTGGATTGCATGGAACATTGTGGGTTTGTGTATTTATTGTTATCACAAGACACAAGATTTGTTTCTTTTTTGAATCAACTGCAGTTTTTCTTTAAAAGAAATCATTTCATTCATCGATATGGACTGGAATGCCCATATGCACTCTGAAGGTTTAAAACATAAATTTTTACAAATAAAGATCAAATGTCTGACTATTAGATCGCTGCTCCTTATGCGAATGAATTGCATACCTGTCCATTTAACAGCATATATCAAACATTTCCGATTCATAATGCATATTTATTTCTTATTATAGATCATAATTAGGTTACACAAAGCGGGGCATAAGGTTACACTAGGTGACGAGCATAAAGTCCAATCCCAAACATATGAGCAAAGCCCAAATTCAAGTAGTCCACACATCGTCGCTAATTGGCTCTGATACGGTTTTTAAGCAACATGTTCCTAAGATCCGCAACGTCCATATCAGCCGCACGATTCACCGGTCTGTAAAACCCGGTAACCGGGTCGGGTCCCCATGAGTTGTCGGACTCCCCAGCTCCGCTTGATCTCTCGTTCGTCATGTTGGGCCTCGCTCCTGTTGACACGTGTCCTAACTCACGTGACACTGCTGCATACGCTAGACCTCGTCTGTTCCACAAACACAAAAATCTATCACAAATAATTCTTAATAAAATGGCTTAAAATAATATGCCCGGAACATGTACGTATGAAGCTTCTTACCTAGTGATGGAGTACGAGGAGTTGGAGATAAGAGTCTTAGCAACAGAGAAAGTGCGAGCAGCCATGTGGAAACTTGAGATTGAGTATTTTTACAAGCAAAGGGAGATATGGGTCGGAGGAGATGAGCAAGATATTCCTCGTAGAAGTACGAGGATGCAACTATCTCAAAGCTCTTCTTGTTCCTCCTCTTCTCCCTTTGCTTGTTTAATTATGATACACTCGATGTGTTTATATAGGGGGAGGAGGTGATGTCAATATTATTATTAAATGCAAAATATCTCAAAATTTAGGATGTACTTAATAGTGAGGCTGAACGACTTGTTAATGCACCAATATAGAAAATAACATTATGATAAATATGAGATAATCATGAAGTTGATGACTTTTAGTTAAAGGTAAGTAATTTTAAATGGAATTGTGGCCATTAAAAATACGGTCGAATTAGACTGCGACATGTTTTGCACTAATGTAGGCTGCAATTTCTGGATTATAGCTAACTATATTTGTTTATGCTGTGAGTGGAGTAAAGAAATTAAAAGGTACGATGAGGCAGACAAATGTCTTGGTATTTGAAGCTGCAACAAATTCCAGTAATCAATAAATGGCTGCCACGAGGATGCTCATTCATCCATCAGTTTTCCTATCAACTTGATTGCTTGATTTTTTCATAAAAGATCTCAGCATCGATATTTTAAGATAAGGTTAAACAGAAGAACCAGGATGTTTAGCAGTGACATTCAATGTTATAAATTGACAACTGCTAGAAAATAACATGAGAACTAGCAAGGAGACTAATTTTTGAATTTTTTCTGCTATGAGCAGCATTAAGAACTTCACCTCATTTAGTTCAATTAATACTAATTGCAAAGACAATTTACCTAAAGTGAACAAAACAAAAATTTATGGTCAAAAAAAGTTTTGTAAAGCGAAGGCCGAAAGATTGTGAAGATGATGAATCAAACATTTCATATTCAGTCTTCTTCCTCGGCTTCGTTCTCAGCAATGTTGAAGTATCTCAGTTCATAGACATTGCGGTCTTTGTTTGAAGCAATCACACGTAGCCAGTCACGGACATTGTGCTTCTTCAGGTACTTCTTAGTCAAATATTTCAAGTACCTAAAGGGGTCAGATATCTTACAGTTAATTAAAATACAGTTGACACCACTTGATTATGAGATAAGAACTCAAAATTTTACACTATTAAATTAGGCAGAACACAATTTGATAACATTGAGACACAATGTATGCGCATGCTATTACCAATAGACAAAATATAGGCTTGTATCAAGGCACTACCGCACTATTACCTTGATACAATCCATTACAACATAATTGATACCATTCCGTACACCATACACACACAACTGGATTGAGGATTGTGTATAATGTACTGACCAATTAAGCCAACAAGGTACATCTAACAGTTTCTCGCTATAGCAGTAGTTATGTACGTAGGAAATGTATCATGCGGATCCTCTCAATTTGGTGGACTCGTGTATCCTCTTTTGCACCCGTCAATTGCATTTTTAGGACGCACCAGATTGTGCCAGCGCATTAATGAAGCATATGACTTGCACGTGTGCATTTGTCTTGTGCACACGTGATGTGCACATGACAAATGCACATACGTGGTGCAATCTGGTGCGTCCAAAAATGCAATCAACGGATGCAATAGGGGATCCACGAGTCTACCAAATTAGATGGATCCACAGGATACAACCTCTATGTATGTATAATAAATATACATAACACTACAAAGTACATACTTCTGAACTATACTTTTAATTTTTCTGCCTGATCAAGGGTCATCCGTTATACTCAGTTGAGGATCAATAAACAGCTCAAAACGATGCCAAGCGAGTAAAATATTGAACTCAAATTTCCTAAATTAGCTTCTAATATCCAACATTTACATTGAAGCGCACAAAATCAAATCTAAATTCTCACAAGACGACTAAAACTGACCTTTTGGAGAAAGTGGAATCAGCAGTGACACTGATCTTGTTCTTCTCACGAGTAACGCTAATTACATCGCCTAAAGCACCAGGCTTCCCTCCAACTTTAATCCTCTCCTGCAGAAACTTCTCTAACGAAGCAATGTCCATAATCTTATCTTCAACAGGCTTCGCGCAGTCGATCGTGTACACGACCGACTTTTTCTTCCCCTTCAAACCTCCAGCCGCCGCCTTGCTCATTTTTACTGTCGTCTCTGCAAAAAAAATCAAAAATTATCAAAAATTCAAGCTTGAGGTTCGAAATCGTCAAAATCGACGGAGATGGTGATCGTACCGGAGTGGAACTTAGGGTTTGGTGGGGATTGAACGCCGCTGAATTGCACTAGATTTTGGCAAGAAGAGTGTTAGGGTTTCGATTTTCGCAGCCCATTTTGGTGAATCGGTCTGGCCCGGATCGGCCCATTTACCTAAGAGAGTAGACACTGGACATAAATTGTGTTTCCCAAATCAATGCTTTTCTTTGACATAGGCTTTATGACATAAATTGTGTCACACTATCACTTTAGCTTTCAAATTTAAAAATGTTTGACACCTTAATTTGGTTGGCAACCCCATCATTAGGCCCACCTTTTGACTTGATTTGGATACATAATTTTTGATGAATTCGTGGGTCCCCTCTTGCATGCGTTGATTGCATTTTTTGGATGCATCAGATTGCGCCACGTATGTGCATTGTCATATGCACATCAAATGTGCATCGCGTGCTAGTCACGTGCTTCATTAATGCGTTGACACAATCTGGTGCGTCCAAAAAATGCAATCAACGGGTGCAAAAGGGATCCACGAATCCACCAATTGAGAGGATCCACATAATACATTTCCTGAATACTTATTCCTTAATTTGATCGACTCTGTCCCACTTTGACGGTATGATCACATCTAATGTGAGGTGATGTTATTGGCTACATTCCCGATCATCTAAACTTAATTTACATCTTTTGAAATGCATTAAATAATTAATTTAAGAATAAATAAAATATTCATTCTCCAAGTCACAACAGTCATTTACAAGTTAGCCGTTTGTTTAATCCCAAAGCAAACATTAAGATTAATTAAACCAACCAATAAGAATTAAAAAAAATCCGAACAAGCGTCAAAAATCCTTTTCATCAGATTTGAACAACAACAAACGCTCTCGCACATCGCTTCGAAGATTCTCAACACCGACCAACAAGTCACCAACTTTCGCTTTAGGCTTTACTTCTCGAATCTTGTTGATTTCAATTGTTGGCGTTCTGGATTTCGATTTGTACTTGCCGGAATACGATCGGTATTTTTTTGGTGCGTGATGTTTGAATTGGGGATTTTATGGTTTCTGACGTTTAGGATTATGTTGATCGTGCGATTGGTGTTGGTTGTTTGGCTGGGATTTTAGTGTTTCCCGGATTTAGTGAAATGTAGGATTTTGTTGATTGCATTGCCTGTTGTTGAGAATGAATTTGGCTTGTGCTTGTTCTTATCATGGATTTCTGAGTTTATTTTGAAAACATTTTTTTAATAATTTGAAGAATTGATTTGTATGGCTGTGTGATTGTTGATTGAATATTGATTTTGTATTTTAATCAATATGTTTTGTGTAGGTGTTTGATTTAAATGGATCTTTGGCTTTTTTGATGTTATTTTTTGTAGAGAACTTGTGGGACATATTGAAGATTTGAAGCTTATAGATGAAGCAGAAAAATGTAGCGGATACCTCGCTGTATGATCACCCGGGTACTAGCAGTCCGCTGCATGGTATGGGGCATGGGACTGATGGAGCTGATGCAGTAACTTCTAGGTGGCTTCAGTCTGCAGGGCTGCAGCATTTGGCTTCTCCTTCGGCTACGACAGGCGTTGATCAGCGCCTGCTTCCAAATATATTGATGCAGGTGATTGACATTTTTTCTCTTATGTTGAATTGTTGTTAAGCCGAAACCATTTCATTTGGTCATTGAACTGAAGAGTCATATGTTTGATTTGAAGGGGTATGGAGCTCAGTCGTTGGAAGAAAAACAGAGGTTTATGAAACTGATGCGTAACCTTAATTTCAGTGGAGTATCCGGTGCAGATGCATATGTTTCTTCTCGGAGTTCAGCAGAGACTACATCGGATGGGTTTTATTCTTCAGAGTTTCGAGGGGATTTTGCTTCTGGGCTTTTGGATCTTCATGCAATGGATGACTCCGAGCTTCTTTCTGATGTATGCTCCTGGTATTGGGATCCCTTATTAACATTATACTTGTTTTTTAAAATTAATACCAATTAGTGTCAGTTGGTATATTTTCACATTTTGACTCATGTGCATCTCCGGTGGTAGCATAATGAGAATAGAACCTTAATTTAGCCATACTCACAGATTTGCCAGTGCCAGCATCCATGCTACAAATATTATTCTATTTATTTGGAACGACCTTGTCCTGTGGAGTAACACATCAGCGATACTGTATTAATTTCTGATTTCCGAATTGATTGTCTTCGCTTAAGAATAAAATTATTGTCATTGTGTTTGTTTTAACAGTGAGCGTTTTCTTGGTTTGGTCAGCATGTTATATCCGAACCTTTTGAGGCCTCTCCTTTCATGGCCGATAGAACGTCGGATAATGATATTGATGGTACTGTCATCATGAGACGACCAAAAGGTGGCTCGGAAACTATTGAGGATATGGATACCAACCTGAATGAAATAGTGGGTGTTCCAAAAGAAAATAATGTTGCAAAGATTAAAGTCGTGGTATGTTAACTACGTTATTTTGAATCATAATAATATGCATGATGCACTTGACTATTTAATTTGCTCAATTAATAAACTTGTAGGTACGGAAAAGACCTTTAAACAAGAAAGAGCTTTCCAGGAAGGAGGAAGATGTTGTCACTGTTAGCGACGGTGCTTACTTGACTGTTCATGAGCCCAAGCTGAAGGTTTGGACTGACCTAAAGCACTCTTTTTTGATATACACAAATTCAGTTATATTGTCATTCACGATTTCCTGACTGGCTTTTCTAATAGGTGGATCTCACAGCTTATGTGGAGGAGCACGAGTTTTGTTTTGATGCCGTTCTGGATGAATCTGTAACTAATGATGAGGTATGTTATGGTTAAAGCTTTAACTAGATCTGCATACCAGTTAATTACACTTTCCTGGTTATTTCTCGTCATAGGACATTATATAGATAATTAAATGTTACTAGTTAAACAGGTTTATCGGGCTACTGTGGAGCCAATTATTCCAACAATTTTCCAACGAACAAAAGCAACTTGCTTTGCTTACGGTCAAACTGGTAATCTTTTTAGGACTGCTTGATGATTAATTGGCTTCCGATCCATTATTTATTGATTTACTTCTATGTGTGCTCTCATTAACTTCTATAGTAAGTTTGTCTGTTACCATCTATATCCTATCTGGAAACCAGTTAAGAGCTGTGCTTTATTGGGTTATCAAATTCTCAGTGTAAATGCTTTTAAGTATGTTGATGAATTTCATGATTGCAATTTATCGGAATGGCTTACCGCTTACTTTTATGGACTGTAATCAGGTAGTGGCAAGACATTCACCATGCAGCCTTTGCCTCTTAGAGCAGTAAACGACCTGGTTCGTTTGCTGCATCATCCAGCTTACTGTAACGAGGGATACAAGCTGTGGCTGAGCTATTTTGAGATATATGGAGGGAAGCTCTATGATCTACTTAGTGATCGAAAGTTAGTGAAAAATCCAATTGTTTTTACTGACACGTAAATCAAATATCAAGTGTTGGCTGCAAGTTTAGGGTTTAGTAAATACGTGCACGGAATTTTGTCAGATGATATAATTCTGTTCATTTATAGGAAGCTCTTAATGAGAGAAGATGGACGCCGGCAAGTTTGCATTGTTGGTTTAAAAGAATTTGAAGTTTCGGATGTACAGATTGTTAAACAATACATTGAGGCTGGGAATGCTGCTAGAAGTACAGGTTCCACTGGAGCTAATGAAGAGTCCTCTAGATCACATGCAATATTACAACTTGCACTGAAGAAGCATGTTGAAGTGAAAGCAACCAGAAGAAATGCTGCTGAGGTGAATGAGGCTAAGGTTGGGAAGGTTGTTGGGAAGATTTCATTCATTGATTTAGCTGGGAGTGAACGTGGTGCAGACACAACCGACAATGACAAACAAACAAGGTAAATTTTTCATGTGTAAATGGCCCACCCTGTGCTGCTTTTTAACTTTACACGCAAATAGGTGATTGCATAAGATCAACTTTTCGTGGGATGTGGGCTTTAGTATGTTGAATTTTATTGGTTCCTCAACTTCCTGCTGGACTGTTTGTCACTGCATGTGAATTTCGATAAGGGTAGAACAATATTTACTTGTCAACGATCTTAGACATTGTTGAACTGTAAGGATCATACTGTTGCATTTTTTGTGGGTTGCGAGGATAATGATTTGTTTTATGCACCCACTTGTTATTCATTGCAGGATTGAAGGAGCAGAAATTAATAAAAGCCTTTTAGCTCTGAAAGAGTGCATCCGCGCCCTCGATAATGATCAAATACACATTCCATTCAGAGGGAGCAAACTTACTGAGGTTCTGCGTGATTCTTTTGTTGGGAATTCCAGAACAGTTATGATCTCCTGCATCTCCCCTAATGCCGGTTCATGTGAGCATACACTCAATACGTTGAGATATGCTGATAGGTATACTTAATTACTTACCATTGAAAAGTTGTCTTTTTTGATCTTTATATGTGAATATTCTTTTTATTACATTTATTCAATAAATGTTGCTGAACAGAGTAAAAAGTCTATCAAAAGGTGGGAACGCAAAGAAGGACCAGATTCCGAATCTGTTACCAACTTCCACTAAGGAAACAATGCCAGCCTCTTCGATTCCCCTGTCTATTGATTCAGTGGATGACTATGAGCAAAAATATGAAAAGAAAGAGTCAGATTTGAGTAGAAAAGCTGCTGAGAAAGAAAATGTGACATTTAACCCCGCTGTTGACCTTAATCGTCCAATGCCTAAATTTCGAGAGGCAGTAGTGGCGGCAGCTCCTGTTGCTGTGGATAAGAATGACCTGATGGAGGTTGAAGACAGTTATCGAGTCTCGTCTTATAGAAATACGGCGTTGTACTCGAAGAACTCTACAGATATTGATGGTGATGAACAAAAAGTATCTCCAACTCGTAGAAAAGGAACCAATGGTATGAAAAAGGCAGATAATATGGGCGGCCGGTTGAGAAAAGAGCTAGATGAATCTAACACCTCATCCAACAGTTATAATTCACCTAACGCTATGGGTAACAATGAAAGTGAATCTGGATCTGTTCAGAATTCAACTCTTGATGCATTACTGGAGGTGAACTGAATGTGGTCTTTTGTTGATCCTTTTTAAGTTCCAATTTATTGACATTTTTTGATGGTACCATGTGTAGGAGGAAGAGGCTCTAATTGATGCGCACCGTAAGGAAATAGAGGATACCATGGAGATTGTTCGTGAAGTAAGTGAAATGAAGTGCGGACTTGAATAAGTTTATCAAGTACGGCAGTCAGCTGGACTATTATTTTCACGCACACGACCTAGTATTTATATAATTTTTGTATGACAGGAGATGAGACTTTTGGCTGAAGTGGATCAACCGGGCAGTCAAATAGAGAACTATGTGACACAGCTGAGCCTGATCCTATCTCGAAAAGCGGCAGGTCTTGTTAGCCTTCAGGCTCGCCTTGCCAGATTCCAACACAGACTCAAAGAGCAGGAGATCCTCAGCAGAAAACGGGTTGTTCGGTAATTGTCCTCTCAGCTCCCACACGCAGCTAGCGGATCATTCACCCTTCCTGCCCCAAGTACTCAACTCTCTTCTCAGTAGATGATGGGTTGCAAAGCTGAATGAAAACCTACTTCATTTCATGTACAAGCAAATCGAACCAACAAATACAAATTATAATTTACTTTGTGATATCAAAAGATTCCTCATGCTGTACAAAACTACTCTCTTTGGTTTCTATTCCGTTTGGCCGGCAGCAATGTTAAAAAACTACATATACCACATGACATGTCTTTTGAACAATTCTTGGTTATCTTAGATAGGGACAATATTTTAATAGACGTTCAGATTTTTACTTGCTCTGTTTCCAACTAGTAATGGATGTCAGAATCATCTCAGTGTCCTAAAATTCTATATTAAAGTCACAAATCAACAAAAGACACACAATGTCAAAAATGTTACCGTTACACCCAAAAGTGTTCACCACCATCATCACCAACCGTTCAAATAATAAAATATTCAAATTTCAAACGGTCAAAAATCTCTAAACCCCTAATTAATTCACTTAATAAATTACAATTAAATTAAACCCCACATAATAAAAACCCTTCAAATCCTCAAAAACAACTCAACACATTTCAACATTCAAATGGCGCTTCGTCAGATCCACAATCACAAAAACGCTCTACCGATCCCCGCCGATCACCTCCGTCCCAAAAAAACCACCGCCGTCATGCCGACCAACGACGAAAACGCCGCTGTTGACGCTTGTCGTCATCGACTACGTCGCTTCTGAAGACCTCCTCGCTCATTCCGATCCCGATGTTCAGATCCAGGTATGTACTGTCGCTCACTCCATCTTTTTGAAGCTGTTGAAAGTATAAAGTGTGATTGATTTGCTTGATTTTGATTTTTTGGTATTGTTAGGGTTTGGCTGAGGGATTGGAGTCGGCGGATTGGATAAGGATGTGCGAGTCGTTGAATGATGTGAGGCGATTCGCGATCCATCACTCTGAGATGCTTATTCCCATTCTGTGAGTATGATCTTCAGATTCTTGTTGTTTTTGCTGTTTTGGAATTTTCTAGGGTTTTGGAATTTACAATTTAGATATATTTTAGGGAGAAAGTGATAAAGGTGATTGTGAAGGCAATGAAGAACCCTAGGAGTGCTTTGTGCAAGACTTCAATCATGGCTTCTGCGGATGTGTTCAAAGCTTATGGTGATAGTTTGGTGCTTGAAGATAATGGGAGTGCCGAGACTTTTGATCAGTTGGTATGGGCTGAATTTGTCTGATTTGTTTTAGGTTGTGCAGTGTTATGATATGGTTTTGAATTTTGGTGGTGTGGTGTTTGTTTGCAGCTTATGCAGCTGCTACTGAAGGCTTCACAGGATAAGAAATTTGTGTGTGAAGAAGCTGATAGAGCTCTGAAGGTTATGGTCGAGTCAATGACTCCGCTTCCTTTGCTTAGCAAGTTGCAGAAATATATAGCACATGCAAATCCAAGAATTAGAGCCAAGGCTGCCGTGTCTGTTTCCAACTGTGTTTCCAAGATGGTATTAGATTCTTTATATGTTTTTGTTTGTATCCCTTTGCAGCAGAATTAAACTTGCTGTATTGTTTTTATTGATTTTGTCTTTTCCTTTTCAGGGATTGGATGGAGTTAAAGAATTTGGGTTGGTCTCCCTTGTTCAGACGGCTCTGAAGTTGTTGAATGACCGGCTGCCTGAGGCTAGAGAAGCAGCTAGGAGCACACTGGTCTCCATCTATGACATGTTTACTGAGAATGAAGACCAAAAGCTAGAGTCATGGCAGATCTTTTGTGATGCTAATCTGTCAGCCATTCAGGCTTTGGCAGCCATCAAAGTTGCTCCTGCATAAACATCTATAGTAGTATGGTAGAGTGGTTGAGTTGATTGATTCTCAGTGTATCGAGTCATTGAAAAACTCCATGACGCTCATGTAAAAGTTAGTTTTTACATGATAGCAAAATATTATGAGTGTTTTTACAGTGAAAAGTCTATTTAGCTTACGCTGAAACTAGAAGTCAGAAAGAATTATTTCTTTAACAGTAGGAGACGAACAAACCCGGCAATACACAACTCTTAAGACTCCAAACTGTGTTGGCTCCAAAACAAAAACCGTAAACTCGTCTTTGGTGCAGAACTGAAGTTCTGAAGGCAAGGTTTGTTTTTAGCCTCGCAAAAGTCTGGATTGATGTATGTGGTTGTGTGCACCACTTGTCCGCCAAGGTGGGGATTATAATTGTAGATGACATCTTTTACATTAAGATGCAATGCTGAACTTCATAGAACCAATGAGCGAAGACGAGTTTCAGCTTCACCTAGCGGTTGTCCAGCATAGAGTTCAAGTTGTCCTTTCCTGACAATAATCACATTCAAGACTCCTGACCTTACAGGCTCACGCATCTCCTACAATGTATTCAGTGCCAAATTAATCAGTTATACAGTATTATAATAAGCAACAAACATTCTACCTCAACAAGCAGTGAAAGATAGTCATCACAAGGAAGCTAATTACCAGATATGTTGTATTAGGGTAATACACTACTGATTTGTCTAAATTTGCAACTTTCTAAATAAGTCACACTAAAAGGCACAACAGACAAAAAAAGACGGAGTGATTACTTTGGTGGGCAGCGGAACAATATCTGCAGTAAAATCTGTCATATCTTCAAAAAAAGATTCCACTATGTAACAAAAATTATTAGCATCACCCCGGTCTTCAAATGCAACTGTATAAGCTTCATCTTGCTTTTCACGAGCTTTGGCAGATGCCTTTAACGTGTATAATCCCCCTGGACCAGAACCTTGACGCATCAAAATCGCCTAAATAGGAGCCAAACAAGTCAGAACATAAATTTGTTGATCACTTTGATCATATGTTTAAAATTGCTACAAATATTAAATACATATCCGATTATTTTCTTACAGTCCACAAAACCCAAGCTTTTCATTTAGCTGGGCAACAGAACTAAAAACAATTTGAATCCATCAGCTAAAAATGGATATGAAGAAACAACTGACACAAAAAAGGATGCTCAAGCGCCCTATTAAAAGAACATCGACGGACGTCACTTTTTTAAGTTTCCAGATTAAGATTTGTAAGGTAGCAAAGTTTAACCAGAGACCTTTCAAAACCAATTATGCAGCAAATAAGATTTACGACAAACTGGAAAAGATCACACCAGTAACATGAATATAATCTGGGAAAAATGTTTTAATGACTTACAAAGACATAAGGAAGGCGCAACCACCATGAGGCAACCACATCATCGGACCCCTCGTCTTTAACTGTTTGCTCCAACGATTTCTTACTGTCTCTATTTTGTGAACTGCTGTTTAAACTCATTGCACCATTTTTGTCATGTTTAACGACTTCCAGCTCACTTGCTCCCATGGCTGTCGAGGTGTTTGAGGTCCCAACAAGCTTCTCAGAACCAATGCCCTGAACACCACCTGAATACCGTAAGTCAAAATCTGATAATGTTTTTCAAATTGTGATATTACAACACTAATAAATTTAGAAAATCATGCAGCCCATCAATTTCAACATAATGTAGATCTGCCACATGATAATTAAATAAACTCTTCCTCTGCAAGACAATAAATTGAGAACAAAATTATTCCAAGTGAAGTAAAGATGAAGAGAATGCTAAACAAATATTACCAGCTTTTGGTTCAATTTCTGGGGATTCTGTTTTCTTGTTTGCTCTTCTTCTTTTTAAATCCAGTGCTTTCTTCCGCAATAACTTCTTATCCACATTTTCTTTCAAAGTGCTGGCACCGTTTATGGAGTTACCATCGGAAGGCGTAGGAGAGGTCAAGTCAGTTGAGTTCAAGGGATTCTTGTTTGCCTCTAGTTCATCGACAGGATTTTTTTTATGATCAGTAACAGCAGAGAACCCTTTCGCGTCATTCATGGGATTTGTGAGTACGGAATTTATAAACGTCTGCTTTTTCGGGAAGATTAATTTTTCATTAATCTTCTCAGGGCTTCCACTCCCTTTCTGTGCCTTACTCAAGTTATTTACCATGGGCACCGACGACTTTTCACGAACTGAGCCCAACATCTTCTGCAACTTAACCAACCTACCACTCACCTCCTTCTCAATCCCATCCATCTCATCACCATCCTCCCCTAAACCCTCAACATCTGATTTCCCGCTTCTCGATTTTGCCTCCCTCTCCCTCGCATTCCTAGCCATTGCTCTAATCTCCCCAATTCTTTCCTCCAAAACCGACTCATCCACATTCACTACCTCACTAGCTTTCGCCACAATTCTCCTTATTCTAACATCATCCTCCATCAACACAACTCTTTGTTTCTCAATATTCTCATTACTTCCACTTGACAACTCTTCATCCTCACCATCCCTCGAACCCCTAGCTGAACCAAATATCAACACTGCACATACTGCTTGCAACACAAACAGCCCCAATCCATACATACCAACAACCTTCATATCCAACTTCCCCGAAAACCTATCAACTGCAACCATTTCACTTCCAATCTCATTTCTCAACACATCAACCTCACATTCAACTCCACTTCGACCATCCTCCTCCATTACCACCCCATCCTCAATCCTAACATCCACATCAAGCGTCCTCGACACATCTTCACTTCTATGTGGACTTTCCAAAGGCTCTAATGGAGATGGAGGTGGAGGAAGAGAGGGAGTCGGATTGGATGGTGTTGGGTAGGGTTTAATTAGGGTTTTGAGGATTTTGGGGCGGAGATGGTTTCGTCTTCTATCGAAACTTGACGGAAATGAGCCGGATGTTGATGATGATGACATCACTACAGGATTACGCCGGATGTTTTTGAAGAGTACAACGGTGCAGAAGTTGGCGGCCGCCATGTTTCGCGCCGGCGAGAAAACGGACTTGGACTGCGAGCATCTGCTGAATATGCGAGATCGTTTTGGGGTCATAAATGAAATTACCTTTTTTCGGGGACTTATTCATTATTATTTTAAGTGCACTTTTTGTAATTCTTCAAAAACAGCGAGAACTCTTAATTGAAATTCAGCAAGCAATGAGAGTGAGTGATCATCTTTTGCATTGTGATCGGATATTATAACATTTGGAAGATCTGCTTCTCCAAGGGGCTTTTGTATCCGGAAAGTTATAAATCTAGCTGTTCCAGCTCACAGCCACCAAAATCTCCTAGGTCACCACAACTTAGAATCTTTCCTCGAAAAATCATGGTATATTGGTGACATGTGTGCTGATAGCATAGCTTATCTAGCCAACACGCACACGTCTCCCACCCGATGTGGGACGGGGTGTTACAGCCTTTGATGACCAGTTGTTTAAGCTTACGGCATGATTTCAAGGCGTGTAAAATCCCACTGCTGATGTCTCTTTTAAACTGCACAGATAGTTTCTTCAACTGTGCACCACTCTTTACAGCAAAGAAGAAGACTTGGATGGTTACGTAGGCATTCCGGATCAAGCAATTAGAATCTGCATAGTATGTGGTCATTAATACATTTCAATATGGGCAGTTGAAATCCAGGTTACTCTCAGGAGTGTCTGAGGAGTACGAAGATGATCCTTCTCTCGACGAGATTTTGCCGGATGCATATTAGAATCTGATAAGGCCGATATTAAACTCTTTATCATCACAGGATAGGATATAATAACCTCATCTGTTAGGTATGGGTTGAATTGTTATCGGCTGTCAACTTGGTCTTGAAATATGTATTGAATTTGACACATTATCAAGCTGCCAATTTGTAGTATGTTTACATCAAACAAGCCGCAGACAATCTGTACAGTTTTACTAAATTCAAAAGTGGAAGAATACTGGATAATCAATGTCTAATTGGGTCATAAATAAATGGTACAAGTTCATGGAGTAGAAGCCCAAAAAAGAAAAAAAAGAGGAAAAAAAGTATTCTACAAAAGTGTGCAATAGAAAAGATAGGAGATATTTTATAGAATAATCTAGAGGGTGTAATAATGATCGTAAGATCAAAATGATCATATCCGTCCTTTAGGATATGGTAGTAGTATAAATAGGAGCGTGGTGTGGTGTGGTGTAGTGTCTACTCTTGTAAAAGTTTTTTACTTATATAATAAAATCCGTCTTGTATATGTACGAATGGAGGTTTCTACATCAAGTATATCATAGATGAACTGTTAGTTATTTAGTGGTAAACTTGAGCCACATTAGTGTGTAACATACATCAATCAATTATCTAAACTGGCAGTGAGCTACAAGCTAACCTAAATTTCTGTTCGTTTGAGCTACACCAGAATTGGCTTTGAAAGAGTATCAAATGCAAAAAGAATTCCCTGTCGCTCCCACCTGCATTTAGTTTCAAAAGTTTATTCAATTTGAATTTCGTATATAACTGATAACTCAAACTCATAAAATAATTACCTACCGGTCGAGAATAAAAACAATGGAGCTCTGGATATTATAGTTGGTGTATGTGGAATGAATTTCACAATATTCTCTTCATCAGCTTTCACCTGTAAATTTTACTAAATCGGATTCCTATTTTAGAAAAGAAAAAAAATACTCGAACAATTATTCGAACAAAATGCAACATAGTATAATAAATGTGCAAACTGTTACATAAATTGTGTAAACTGTGTGTTGTCACAAATGAGCACAAAGGAGTTGCGGAACAAAAAAAACTCTGGGAAAATGAGTCGAAGTACAAATGAATGAGCTGGAAAATCAATAATTGGAAACCATGAAAAGTAAATTATGTGAGAAGTAATTTTTAGAGTTCATTGAAGACTTATAATTTATTGAGTAATTTTTTGTAAATCATTAGTTGACTTGTACATAATAAATTATAATGAACTTCATGAATATAATTTTCAACGTGCTCAGAAGTATTATAAATGTATGTGTTACTTTCTTTTATTTCTCTTTTCTCACAAAATTATTACTCATAGTTCTCTAATCAAAAAGTGGTTGTTTGAGCTTTGACATTTTTCCTTCAAAATTATCACTCATAGAAATCCACATAACATTTCTCTTTTCAAATATAATGGACTGTTTGAGATTGACCTTCATTTTGTCCCAACTAGAATTGTATTACAAGGCTGAAGTGATGACTGTATACAATTCTTCCTTTGGATGCCACTTTGTAAAAAAAAATTTTTTGTATTGCATCGCTGTTAAAATGATGCTCGTAGTGTCAAGGAATAAGAGAAGAAAATGGCTTTTGGCTCTCAATCAAAGCTCTGCTTATTGACCATCTTTCTTCTGTTTAGTAGATTCCGAAGGCAATGATATGGCCTGTAAGATGTTTTGAATCTGCAATGTATCAACTCTAAATTTAGCAGCAATTTGAGGGATGTCCATGGGGCCTTCGTGATCATCAGCCTTTCCTTGATGCAAAAGCAGGATATGACGAAGCTGGGCGACATTTAGGGTCCCTGTCGGGGCAGGTCTTTCTTCATAGCGACTAGAATCTGCGGTTGTATTCCTTAGTTTCGGCATTGGTCTGTTATACTTTTCTACCACTACAGCCTGCAAACAAGTCAAAACATAATTGAGGCACTGAAATGTCTTCCTCAAATTGAAAAAACAGAAGTAATGTTCAAAGAAGCAGTAGTACCAAGAACATTGAAAAACACAAAGCAAGCGAGACCAAAAATTTGCCAATTGCCATTTCATACAGTTTTTACATCTTTCCCAACTGTATATGCATGAACTCGTAATGAAAGTGAGAACACATTCTTAGCCTTGAGAAAAAATACATTTATAAAATGTTTAGTTTTGTAAATATTACTCATACTGATCTTCCAACGCCCATACTTGTAAGTGTTACACTAGTTGACATACTTTTAACCAATAACTAAGCAAGCATCTTATGGTTATTTATATCTTTAATTTTGTTTCTTTGCAATAAAAATTTGAGCACTTTCCATCCTAATTGATGCTTCATCCCATCTCAATTCGAAATAGGGACAACACAGAAACCAACAAAATTTATTCATTATGCCAAGAAAAGGGTAAATTTTTAGATTCTCGGATCAGTTTAGAAGTTTGCATCCTGATACACATTTTCATCATATCTCTCTCCCAATTGTTGACACTCATAGGGACAAAGATTACTCAAAATGCGAGTTAGTTAAACAAACAAGCCCAGCTGTACAATTGAATGCAGTTCAACTCACCTCTCCCATCTCTAGCTTCCCTCCCGGTTTGGCTTTTATCCTTCCAACCATCTGATTCAGCAACACGTCATATTGCGGATCTCTTTCCTCTAGCAAATTATCAGCATTAACTCTAGGCGCACCTTCTTCACATTTTCAAAGACAAATGAATCGCATCAGTACTCAAACGATCCACCAAAGTCCAAATTATCAAATCAGCAAAACAACAATCGGCTACAGAAATGCAGAATTAAACCTACCAGATTCCTCAACCGCTTGTTCTAATTTCACAGCAACCGGCGTTGGTCGCTGCTCGACGGATCTTTTAACCTTGGAAGTCGACTCGAGACTTGAGCTTTGGATCCTGCTACCGGACAATCGACGAAACGCCTGACCCATCGAGCCCTAATGCGTCTGATCAGCTCGAATTGCTGGCGAATTTGGGGATTAGGGTTTTGGAGACGATGTAGAGGACACGCGCATGACGCTTGGTACGACTGCGTTACTCCAAAAGAAACAAAAGCTACGGTTGCGTAGATCGACACGTGGTTTTGTTTGGAAACTGACACGTGTAGAAAGTTTGGTAGCGTAAGATTCGTTCGTTTGGCTAATTGGGCCGTATCTATATAAACATACCGGTTCAACCGGTCGTATAATTATCCGTGTTCCAATTCATTAACCTTTCGATTGGATGCGGGAAAAAAATAGCTGAAAGAAAATTTAAAGAAAATTAACTTTTATAGAAAAATTGAGAAAGTTTATATTGTTTCTTTTGAATTTTTTCATTTTTTATAATCCAACCAAACACATCCCAATACTTTTCTTAAATTTTCCATCAATTTTTCTTTTTCACTCATTTTTCCATGCAACCAAACGAAGCATGGTGCTTTATTCTTGGAGTAGTGCAGAGAGAGCGGTGACCTACTGGTTATGTTCTTCGTCTAACAAATAAGAATTGTGATTTATTGTTGTTCTGAATCAAAACGTCAAGTATAAAGAAAATATGCATTTTTTTTGATTGAACGAGCACAAGACTCGAAAGGTACATAAAGAGGACTTAAACCCAAGCGAATAAACGAATGGAGACCTCGAACACAGAATAAAATGAAACTAAGCGTAATGTGGACGAGGTACTTTGCCTCAGTACCCGAAAAAAATGAACGAACAATTATGACAGAATTACGAGATCGTGAGCACAGCACACACAACCAGTCTGAATCATAGAAGCTCCATGACGTCGATGTAATGTAGAGGATAATAACTTGAATATTAAAAAAGGTGTCACAGAGCATCAGCTGACCAGAAAAATCCGCGAACTGAAGTGAAATCCGTAAACCGGGTATCGAACACGGAATGAATGTGCTTGGAGAGGCAAGAGCATTAAATCCAGAAAATATGCGTTTTGATCACTCATGATTCTTTTCGATGAAAATCCCAACTTGTTCAAATTTGACCTGATTTTGCAACCAGCACAGTTTAAGGTTGTCATTTTGCCAATGAACAAGAAGGGTAGAATTGCACCCAAATCAAAACCGACATAAAAAGACGCAAACATGTTGGCATTAAAAGACAATCTTATTTCACTCTATTTTGGCTGTGAACAAGCTAGAGGGAAATCTTAAGCCTCCAAGTAAATGATGAAGCATACCCACCTCTGTTTTAGTCATTCGAAATGAAACATCTTTTTGTGCACAACTGCATATCTTTTAGTGGTCACTACTGAAAATTAGGTTTCTTTTGCAGCCTAAATATAATCAGATTATATTAAAATGTTTGCCAAATTTACATCAATTCAGGAACCATCGACATTTACAAGCCAACTCAAGCTTGCAGAGATGCATCTGTTGTTAGATTGGCTACTCGCCTACTCCTTATATGTTGCAGAATCGTCACAATCATACTTGACAAAAAATACCAAATATTTTAATAGTTTTACATCTGAAGGAATTGAATTAGAATCACTCTGCATTTAATACTTTCGCAATTAACATTAAGTATCATTCATCCACTAATCTAAATTGTCTATAAAATATTTGACAAGAAATTTAATTTGATAATATTAAATTAATTCAACAATAGTAGAGACAATTTATTTACAGTTCTTACCAGTATTTAATAATATTCATATTCATTAATTTCTAGGGTTAATAAGACTCTCCTCTCATCATCATCGTATATTCAATCATCGCCATCTCCTCCATCGACCCTCCTCACCAAATCCGATTCGATCGCTAAAGTTTCAATCTTTTTACCATTCTGTTTCGATTTACATTTCTGGGTCTCTTTCAATTTCCCTCCATTGCATCTCGACCGCACTCAGATACCAACTCTGAGTCTCTGGTGAGTTTTTAATTTATTTTGGGTCTTTTTGCGTTGAGAAATTTGGGGCTTTGCGTGTTTTGGGTTTGGATTTGTGATGGGTCTCTGCAATGTTGTGGCTTTAGAGCTGATTTATGCTTGTGTGGATTGATGGGAAGTTGCTGGTTTGTGTGAGATTGGGGTTGATGTGTTTAGGGTAGGGATTGTGTGATGGATGGATGCTGAAGGAAATCAAGATTTGGCAGTGGATGATGGGGTCTGTGATGAGATGATTTTCCCTTGTTTTTATTTGAATCTTTTCTTTAGTATACAGGGTGAAAAGCTTGTCTGACTTTGATCAAGGTGGGTTGAGACTTTGAGCTGACCGGCCTTTGTGATAGATCTAAGAGTTATTTAGTGAGTTGAATTATTTAGGTCTGAATTTAAGTACCTTAGTGTATATGAAAATCAGAGTTGTGATATTGTATATATCGGTCGATTGGATGAATGAAGTTGACTTATTTTCGTTATATGTTTCAACTGATTTTAAATTCAAAACTCATCACTTTTGCATCGGCTTTTGGAAGTAAAACTTTAGAAAATGTACACTTCGCCAAAGTTAGTTTGCTGATGGCATTTTATTGTAACGCTGCTATTAGTCAGATTTTATATTTCCTGTTTGGTCTTTTGGATCACAGGGTTCCTTTTATTTATTTTCTTCTGAGTACGGCCATGTTAAAGATGTCACTTTTCTCTTATTTATTGATGATTAAATATATAGTTTTCTCCTTGTTTCATCTGTGTATCTTTTATTTTGAATCCTCGTATGAAATTTCTTTGAAGATTTGTTTGTATAAAAATTAACGGGAACAGATTTTCCTTACAGTAGATGATTGAAGAGGCAGACTTGTAATCAATGGTTAATTGCTTTTAAGAGCAATTTCTGTGGAAGTTCCTATAAAGATAACAGGGTGCTGTAGCCAGTCTAAGGATGGAACCGGGGCAAGACGTTGGTGGTGGAGTCCCAAGCACGATGGTGATCCCAGTGCGGTTTGTGTGGCCTTATGGCGGCAGGCAAGTTTGCCTTAGCGGCTCTTTTACCGGGTGAGACATGAAATTTTCAAGCTGTGTGTTTCTTCATGTCCTGACTTTTTTATTCAGTTTAATTTGTTATGTGACCAGTCTATTTTGTAAAAAATGTAGTCCTGACCACACTTTCTATATTTATCATGTTAATTAACTTATTTTTTGGTTGGTAGGTGGTCGAATCTTTTACTGATGTCTGCTGTCGAGGGCTGTCCGACTGTATTTCAGGCTATTTATAGCTTGACACCTGGATATCATCAGGTTATTTTTTGAATACCGCATTCAAAATTCGATTGTCAATCCTTGATCAGATTTGAATTTTGTTAATTGAGTTTAATCTTTTGAGTGCTGTGTCAACCATCCGTTAGCATTTTATTGGGATAGAAGTCGATTGATATGCCATATATGTAATACTTTTTTGTAGTGAAGAGAAAGGAAATCACAAGTGTCTAAGTTGAAAGGCAACCATCCGTTAGCATTTTCTTTAGTTAACTTTTGATGATAGTTTGCAATCTATGCTCCTAAATGCGGTCCTTCCCATCTCAGCATTACTGAACAAAACATTAGCACTAACATTTCATGAAACTTTATTGTGAGAAATTGAGTTTTCAAATTCAATGCTTCTGAGGTCTAAAACATTATTATAATTATTTTACAGAAACTGCAAAAAGTTAAAGATACTGGACTGTAAATTACCTAAAAATGGGCTGCTATACAACTGTCATTAATTTTCTTTTTCTTTACTGATTTTTATACCTTGATCAACTTCTTTATGAATTAGATACTGAACTTATGAATAGATTTGATCATCACAGTACAATATGGGGTACCTTTTCGGTGTTATCTATTACGCTGGATTTATGTTTTTGTACCCCAAATATGCATTATATTTATTTTTATTATTCCCTTTAATGGCAATTAATTACAAAATGCTGCGTTAAGATAGCGATCCGTACACATAAAATGAATCACTAAGATCAAAAGTCTAGTATCAAGGTCATATAAATTTGAACGAACGCCAGTTGAATTTGCAATCCTTAGTTTAGTAGGAATCCTTAGTATTTATCTATTCATTAATTTATAGAGGTGATAGTTCTTATATACAGCGTAGTATATTACTGTTTTTGAGACATTTATGCTGTTACTTACGAATAACTACTCTAAAATTGCCTTGATTCCATATTTATGTCTTCGCTTGGTGCAGTACAAGTTTTTTGTCGATGGTGAATGGCGACATGATGAAAACCTGCCTCATGCACCTACTAATGAATATGGAGTTGTTAATACCATGTCCTTAGCTGTGGATGTACCTCCTCCAATGGTTGGCTCTGCGCTTACGCTTACACATGGATCTAACATGGAAGTTGATAATGATACTTTTCGAAGGGTGGTGAGACCAAAATTTCATATTTCGTTTAACTGGCCTTGAAACATATTTAATCTAATATGTTGTGTTCAAATTTCAGTTGCAAGAGCACAAACATCTTTAATTATCTGTTTATTGTTATAGCCTTAATATATCTAATATTTATCCCTCTTTATCAAAATATTTTGTGTTTCTCCAAAATATTTTAGTAACACAGAATCTATACAACAACATATTATTCTGTTAAGTTCATGGTAGTGTTGGTGTTCTTTACCATTATATCTTCATATTGTAGGTCCACGTTTCAGACGGCGTGGTGCATGAGACCGCTCCCAGAGTATCAGAGGTCGATCTGCAACTCACTCGCCATCGCATTTCACAATTCTTGGCTAGTAATACTGCTTACGAGTTACTTCCGGAGTCGGGGAAGGTCCGTATGTTTCATATTGTCCTTCCTTCCATGCAATAATTTCACATTGCCATGCAATGCATATCAATCATGTAGCTCCTGATCGTATAGCGTAAAATGCAGGTCATTGCGTTTGATGTAGAGTTGCCTGTGAAGCAAGCATTCCATATACTGTATGAGCAGGTATTGCTGACAAGAAACACAATAGCCTACACAATGGTTTTTAATAATTGTTAACTGACAAGTATTCGGACAAACTTACATTCTGATTTGAACTCTTTCAAGGGTATCTCCATTGCTCCTCTTTGGGACTTTAGGAGGGGTCAGTTTGTTGGGCTCTTAAGTGCAATGGATTTTGTAATGATTCTGAGAGAGGTATGCAATGAAATTTTCTTAAAATTGTTTTGCCTCTGAATCGAGTTAATTGCAGCACAACTGTTTATGCAGCTTGGAAGTCTTGGGTCAAATTTGACAGAAGAGGAACTGGAAACTCATACCATATCTGCCTGGAAAGACGGAAAGGCATATCTAACTAGACCTGTAGATGGGCAAGGAAGACCTATTCAAAGGCAACTCATTCATGTGAGCGTTGATGTTATATTGTGTGATGCATGGTTGCAACTTGCAACTGTGAACTGTTTGATGCATTTTATGTAGACGCAACAAGTGTTGTCAACTGATTAGAAATTTTTTTCCGAGTTGCTGACTTTTTAAAATTCTTAAATTTGATGTGTACTACTTTCCATGTAGGCCGGCCCATTTGATTCTTTAAAAGACATAGCTCTGAAGATTTTGAAAAATGAGGTCGCATCAGTTCCCATTCTTCATTCGACTAACCAGGATAACACCTTTCCTCAGCTTCTGCATCTTGCTTCCCTTTCTGGAATTTTGAAATGTCAGGATTTTCTTCAACAAGTGACGAGTATTCAATTTTGTTGCCGACAGTTACTCAAATTCTTTATCAACTATTGTATTTTCAAACAGGCATTTGCAGGTACTTCAGAAGCTGTGCTAGTTCAGTGCCCGTACTGCAACTGCCTCTTTATGCAGTCCCGGTCGGTACCTGGGTCCCTCAGATAGGAGCATCAAACCAACGGACATTAGCAATGTTGAGACCTAATTCATCTCTGAACTCCGCTTTGAACTTGTTAATACAAGGTATTAGCACCAACATGCAATCATTTATTTTTCAGCCGATATTTATACTGCTCAAGCTTCATTTGTGTACTTGCTCTGTTATATTCAACTCGTCTGCAGCTCAAGTTAGTTCGATTCCAATTGTGGATGATAATGACTCATTGCTGGACATTTATTCGCGGAGGTAAGAAAGTCGGAGAATTTTCTGCTTTTCTAAATCAACGCATTTTTATTAATCAGTGGTTAAATGTTTCATAATGCTGCGACAGTGATATAACAGCATTGGCAAAAGACCGGGCATATGCACATATAAATCTTGATGAGATGACAGTTCAGCAGGTATTGGCCAGAGCCATTTAGTGGTCCAATGTTTAATAATTAGTGATTTTGTTTTGCCTTATCCGTTTAATTTTTTTATGCAGGCATTGCAGCTTGGTCAAGACTCATTTACTCCGTACGAGCTCAGAAGCCAAAGATGTCAGATGTGCTTGCGGACAGACACCCTGCATAAAGTGATGGAGCGCCTGGCCATCCCCGGTACAGTTCATAAATCACTAATAACCTCAGTTAGCGTGTAGGTTGTAATTATGGGTTCGAGTGTTTTATGGTAATTTTATACATAACTATTGACATTGTTACTGCCCAACTCGTGGTATAATGGGGTTTTGACTTATGTTGTTCGAGAAGTTAGTCACTGACAAGATAAGGGTAAATTTCAGGTGTGAGGCGCCTTATTATTGTTGAAGCAGGAAGCAAGCGGGTTGAAGGCATAGTCTCGCTCAGCGACATCTTCAAGTTCTTACTAGTTGGCAGCAGCTAGGTAGAAGCAAATTCAAAAAAATGTCTATATGGGCTGGGATATGTGCAGTGTTTTTAGCTCCGGATTCTCCTACCATCTTTGCTATTAACAAAACAAGTATGAAGTACCTCCCGGATTATAGAGAGATCCGTTTTTTTCTCTATAAAAAGAAATCTCGACTTAGTAAAAAAACTCTGATAGACTTGTTGACAGTGTAATGTCTGTCATTTTAGATGTAATTTTGTGTAAGTTTGGGCAGCAGATAAATATGAGAATGCACGCAGTGTGCCTTCACCGACCCATTTGATTCGGTTCTTATTTAAGCAAGCATTGAACATTGTAAGCTTTAATCGAAGCATGCACCTCGGAAGTGTTATATTTAATTTGTTTAGATCAGTTTCAAGTAAAATAATCGTCAAATTCAATCGTATTTTTCAGAGTTTTGTACACTGCGTCTCACATTTTCTTAATAAATAACGAGTGTGATGATGAAGAAAGAAATAAAAAATTTATATTTGCTTTCCATTTTATTCCTATTTAGTTGTAATTTAAATAGCGGAAAATATCAACCAAATTACGCAAAAAATTGAATTATCGAGCTGATTAGGGGCTCGGAGGATCGACGAGTTCATGTGAATTTTCGAATCCGGAATCGGTAGTAGCTTGAAGTATGTACAACGGGACGAGTGATGGTGAATCTCCGGCACAGAGGAGGATCCCGCCGGCGTCGTCGATGCTTTGGGTTAGGAATTTGAGAAGGTATATCGGATCTGGAGCTGGACTCGGATCTGAAGCTTTGATGGGTAAGGAGTATCTCATTTATGCTTTACATTGCATATCATTTAAAGTATCTGGATATTTAGTCTTTCGAGATCCACTCTTAAGGTATCGTATTTCTGTGCAGAACTTGAGATAAAGAGAATCTTACTAGACATATTCAAAGAGAAGCAACGGAAGAATGCCGAAGCGGGCACGCTCCCCAGCTTCTATAAAAAGGCATGTCGAAATATTGATGCTATACCAAGTGTAGAAAACTGGATATGTTTCAGAATCAAATGACAATGTGCACCTAGATAGCTCTGTGCTATATGAAAGATGTTGATTTCGGATTTCATGAAGGTCTATTTGTTGTTATTTCATCATTTTGGCTTACATGCGCATCTTTTGGCTTAGAAACCTGAAGAAGGGTCAATCAGTCACAGAGTTCAACGGCTAGCAAAATATCGGTTCCTGAAGGTAAATTTGTGAGAAGCTTCATTGAAATCTAAGCATCTTTATTGTAATGAATAGCTAGGTTCAGAACAAACCATGCCATTGTGTAGTAATGCATTGTTTGTTTATAGGCATTGTGTCGTATTGAGATCATAGATGTTTTGCAAGCTAAACAATCTTATTTGTTCTACCCTTGTGCAGAAAGAATCAGACCTTTTGCTTAATGCAGATGACCTAGATGCAATGTGGGTCTGCTTAAGAGAAAATTGTGTTATTGATGAAACAACTGGTGCGGAAAAGGTGTGTCATCTGTCAACAATTGAGTTTTAAGATGCTTCAGTCATATTGAAATGTTACTTGTTGTGCCACTATGTGCCTGAAGTGTTATCATGCAGATGAACTACGAAGACTTCTGCCAAATCGCTTCTGTTTGCACAGAGCAAATTGGCACTAAATGCAGACGGTTTTTCAGCCCTTCGAACTTCATGAAATTTGAAAAAGACGAATTAGGCAGGATTGCAATCTTGCCATTTTACCTATATGTAATGCGCACGGTGGGTAAATAGAATAGACCTTCTCAGTGTGCACTTGTCATTTAACCTTTAAGCAAAATTTTGTTCACATATTTAGTTTTCTCTTGACAAGTTAAACAGCAGCCTCATTTTCTGATCTGTTTGTTTATTCTTGATCAGGTTTCTCTCACGCAAGCCAGAATTGATATGAGCGAACTGGATGAAGATTCTGATGGCTTCCTTCAGTCACATGTATGAATATTGCTCTTGACTACATTGTAACTTGTGGCTTATTTCCCTCATGATATGTTTCATTTATTAAGCATTCTTCCACTAACCAGCACCCTTAATTGACTTTACCTTCCGTTTATTGCTTCAGGAAATGGAGGCTTACATTCGTGGTCTTATTCCTAACCTCGCACAACTTCGGGATATGCCTGCAGCATTTGTTCAAATGTATTGTCGGATTGCTGCTCACAAATTCTTCTTCTTTTGTGATCCACATAGACGGGGTAAGTCCCAAGTAGAGTTGTGATGCAATTTTAAGATTGAG